>JAUMHM010082778.1:0-13590 GCA_032362435.1 Melikaiella ostensackeni
TAATTTTAATTGATTTGGCACTGTTTACAATGGATTTCGAGCCTTGCTCACCTCACTTTTGCCAGGGTCGCCGCAATTTTCGGTGGCGACAGCACCATCGGAAAGATAGATCAGGTCCCTATACTTTCACTTTTTTCTCAACATATTTGCATTACAATTGATGAAAAACAACATAAAATTACATTATAAGGTCATTCATTTGTTCGCGGCCTATTAAATGTAAAGAAAAAAGCAATTATCACTTTTACGGTAAATACGGTCAAGTCGGTAAGAAATGTAAGAAATTCAGTAATTTACGAGGTAAGGCCGGTCAGCGCCCATCTCTAGCCTTAGTAAATAGTAACTAACCTAACTTAACCATTGTCAACAATCAACATCATTGACAATCCGTCGCTGGTGAATAATCACAGAAAATTAATAAATTTAAAGAAAATCAGGAAAAATGGAAGGAATCGAGCAGGTAAAACACATGTTTAGGGATTGGCTTGATGATGATAGTGAAAATGACGAAACCCTGGATGAGGACGAAGAGGCAAACAAGGATTATTTTTTTGCTAACACATGTCACCTTTGTCATTCTTTGGACCGGGAAAAACGTTTAAAAAGATGTGGTGGTTGTTACATGATTTCCTACTGCGGGAACTTTCATCAAGCAAAACATTGGCCAGCGCATAAAAAGTTATGTAAAGTTGTCAGAGAAATCCTCTCGAGAACAGGTGAAGCCAGTATTTTTGGAAAAACAAAAGGCATGAACCAAAAAGTCTGGGTAAGTTTCAAAATTATTTTATTATAATTCCTTCTTGTTTATTATTGTCCTTACACAAAATAATAAGCTTTCACGCATTTTAAATGATAAATATTATAGTTTTATCATTTACTTTTAGGTGGCTATTAATTTTTAGAATGAATAACTTTTTTTATTTCATTTTCAATCGATTATGTTTTTTAGGTATTGGAGCATTCACATATTACGTAATGTTATTTTCGATCTTTTTTTTTATCCCCCACCCTCCTCTCCCATGCAACAGACCATAACATTTCCTTGGGTTTTTTTTTTAAGTAGAAGTGTTATCTAGAAATAAATAAAACAATAATTTATGTTTTTTAAATATTTTTTTTAGCCATACAAATATTGACATTACTTAATATTGGTACTTATTAAAATTCACCTATTTAAAAATTTTTTTCAATACAATTAAGAATAACTAAAGAGGCAGGTTCTACACTTCAAGTCTCGGAATTTCTGAGCAACAAAATGGGTTGTTTTTTAGAGAAAATTAGGCGACACGTATTTTTCTGCTTTGAGGGCAAAAATTTTCTACACAGTTACGATTATTTGGATTTTTACGTCTATTTAAAAATAAAACACAAATTTTTTCTTGAAAATTCTATAGTTTTCGGTCTGATTCAGATATTCCATTTTTTTCGGATCCTTGTGAATTTTTCTGTCCTTTTTCGAAATTCGTCGGAGCTATAAGTTCAAAATTAACAAAGTGGCGACGATTTGTTTGAAAATATAAAAAGTCAATTTTCACAAAAAAACCCACACTTTTATTATTTGTTGAATTTGGCCTTCTATAAGGAATACATCCTGTGAGTTTTATGTGGGCTTCATCATTTTTGTGGTCACGAGCATTTTTTTTCGAAAAATTGAATTTTCACATTTTTCTCACAATTAACGACAGATTCGACAAAATTTTAAGAAAAAAAAGGCTTATTTTAAAAAGTTCTAAAAAATGCCTGCTGTTCTTTTGTGATATCTTGCATTGTTTACGAGAAAAATTCGAAAATAATATTTTCAGGAGAAAAAATGCTCTAAGCCACAAAAATGGTTTGGCCTACCTAAAACTCAAAGGAAGTCTTCCTTACAGATGGCCAAATTAAACAAAAATTTAAATTTGACCTTTTTTCAAGTTTTCCGACGGATTTCAAGCAATGGACGAAAACCGTTCACTTCTGCGCACATGTGATTTCAAAATTTTTCTCGCTCATTGATTTTTTAGAAATACACTAGAACCTCGATTTAGCTCCGGTCTCCGGTGTTGTCTCAACGTTCGTGACTCCGTTCCAAGAATTTCCACGATGTAAACAAGTCAGGGCAGTGTGAACCAGTGCTCCCAACGTGGGCTCCACGCGGTGCTGTGCATGCGTCGACCATGACGCCTAAATGGATGCTTTTCGCGCGCTGTTTAAAACGCTAAAAAATATTTTTCTGTTTATTTCAAGTAATGGCTTCTTAACTTACAGATTTATCCATTAGACCAAAATTAATTAATTCTGAGCAAAATTAAAAATAATTAAATCACTATAAATAAATAAGTAAATATATATATGTTATATAATATATTATAAATATGATAAATAAATAAAGTATTTTTTTTATTTACAGTATAGTGATTTAATTATTTTTAATTTTGGTCTAATGGATATTTCTGTAAGTTAAAAAGCCATTACACTAAAAGTCTAATAAGTCTGTCTGCGATATGTCTCCGAGAATTTCGTTTCCGGACCAGGGGACGAAGGGGTACAGAGGGCACCACTCTAAAGCCAGCAAACTCGTCCAGTACCGCACTAACAAAGCGGCCCCGGCCGATGCCACGCAAGCGCATAGTTTCTTCAGTTCACACGGTCCGCACTTTGCTTCATTCGCTTTCAGTGTTTACGTTATGTGTTACAAAAATATCGCAGGAAAACAAGAGGCAGCGTTTATCCTTCAAAACAAACAAACATTTGAAGAAATGTAATAAATATTTTTTACTGCGAGCGAAAATCAAATAGAAATGGTTCATACGGCTCTGATTGTTGACATTCGAGTCCGACGGATATATGTCCAAGGCCATTTTAGGCAAAAATCAAAGACAGACTTATATTGGAATTTCAGTGTATTTGCGAAAGATGCACTTTTTGTGTTTGTGAATTCATTTCCATGATAAAACATTTTTCTACAAAAATGATATAATTTATATTTTCAGTAGTATGGAAATGGTAACCATTTTTTTAGAAGTGTGAAAGTTGCGAACTCTCTTTGGGAAAATATGTTTCAAAACTGATTTCAAGGCTAAATATTTGGGTATATACTTCCGAAAAGGTCACCTAAGAATGACTTTATACTTGGCCTAGGGGCGCCTTTCGCATCCCAATGAAAAGTCCTAAAAGTATTTTCAGCACAGATTAATGGCAATCAAGTTATTGACCTTTTTGTTATAAAACATCGTTTTATTTTTTTTAAATTTCAAAAAAATTTGATTTCAGACAAAAATTTTCTACACTGAAGTTGTAGATCTCATCAAAATACATATTTTTTATGTTGACATTTTCTGATTCTGCCGATATTGTTATTACTATTGTGTTCTTAAATGAAAATAAAGTATTCAACATTTTTCCTTATTACATTCACTTGCTTGAAATCTTTAAAACAGAACTATACCTATATCCAAGACAAGAGAAATATTTCTAGTTGTATTTTCATGATTTTTCTGAAACACTAATTTTTTTAAACTACAAAAAATTAACAACTTAATTTCTGTTAACCAGCGGTGATTTTCCTTTTACGGCATTTTCCAATTCACTGGGATCCAAAAAGAACTCCCAGACCTTTTTGGAAGCATATACCCAAATATTTATTTATTTATGATAGAAATTATTTTTCGGAAAGTTTTTTATTTTTATTTTCAATTCAATTATAAGTGAATTGCCTGCGATAATGCAATAAAGCGTAATAATGATCTGCTCATAATGATACAATTTTTATCAAGGATGATTCTATGGCGAGACAAACAGGATAAATATATCCATAAAATTAATTCATTGATTTCTTTTATTCCACTTCTGATACTCAAGGTTTCTCTGAAATTCATTTTATCTTGAGTATTTTTATTTTTTCTTAATCCCACCTAACAATAGAACATTTAATTTATGGATTCCCAAACTGAGTCCCAAACTACACGTGAATGAACCGAAACTTTGTCCTTGAATTAATTACATTTTTATTGGATGATTCATTTGTCTAGTCTCACCTGGCAGTCTCATCGAGGTCAACTCAAAGTCTAAGAAAGAACGGAAATCCTTTCGCTTATTTTGACCTTAGATTTATTTATTAGATTTAATTGATCAATTATATTCTAGTCCTTGAGCATGAAATAAAATTAAAGTAAATAATTAATAATTAATTTTAGACAAATATTCTTATAGTTACATTTGCTATAAATTCCTATAACTGAGTTGAAATTATTTCAACCAGATCCTGGAGTCAATGACACGAGATGATTATTCTTGTTAACTTAAAAATGCGTGTGGCGGGAAATCCAAAAAAATTTAGATTCAATATAATTTCGGTCACTAAGACCACTAACTTCACCATAATAATAATTTTATTCGGAGGTGGATGAGAAGATTGTCACGTAGCTTCTGAGATCGACTCTATACATGAAATTGCGGATATAAAAGCAATATACATAAGTTTGATAATCGAGCTCCTAAAAGAAGTAATTTATTGTCCTCAGACATATGTATTATATGACCGGCCACCGGAATATATGAATCACAAAGTGACCAAACTTCTTTCAGTCTGATTTGATAATCCTCAAATCCGTTGCCAGACATGTGACAAGTTTTTTGCATCCATGAAATCGTCTGTTCAGTTCATTTAGTTCTTATTTTATAACTTTTCATTTTAATTTACACTCGAGTCATTTGTTTCCTTAATAAATTCCAGAAGAGTGAATAAAAAAGTCTGCTGAAGTTTTTGACCTTGAATTTTTGCGAAGACTGAAAAATCCTGAAAAATAAAAATTTCGACAAAAAAAATACCAAAATAGAACATTCCCAACATTAGAAAATTACTGAAAAGGAAAATTCCCAACACTGGAACAATTTTGCTTTCTGATTTTGTTTCCATTTCATATATTTTTTGGAGAGAAAAATTTTTCATTTTCAGAAAAACGGTCGCCATTTGGTTTATTTTCAACTTATTAATATTTTCTTACAGACCTCGAAACAATGGGCAAACCTCTAACAGACTCAAAAAGAAAAAGTTGATTATCAAAGTATAATATGAATATTAATTTTCTGTTATCCATACAGGTGAAAAATTTTTTTTTCCTTTTTAATCAGCTTTAAGAATTCCTTCTTTATTAACAATTAATCCTGTATCTGTATTCTTGATTGGCAAAATTAGCAAAGAGATACCAGATGGCGACACTTACATGATTTTTGCACCTTTCGTCATAACAATTGAACTTAACAAATTTTTACAAATACCTACACCGTATAAATAACAATTATAAAAGTATATTTTTAACTGCATATTCCGTCTATTACATAGAAATTATTTTCAAGCAAAAACTAGAAATGAAAAACCATGAAAAAATATATGAAAAATATTTTATGTCTTTAATAAAATTGTGTTTTTCGGATTTTTTGTTAGGGGTGACGTAATTAATTTTTTTTGGACGAGTCCTAAAGGTGTTTACTTTATCAAATAAGGAAATCAGCTAATCGGCGTTTTATACGACTTAGAATTGACAACTCAATAAATGTCTATTGCTCATATCGTTTCGATGAGAGTTTCTAGATTATACGAGATTGCTAATCAATGTTAAGCTTCAAATTATTTATTAAAATTATTGAACTTTTAAAGCAAGGTTGAATTGAATCTTTTTGGAATTTATATCAACATTTTTTTCATTTATACAAAAGTTGTATAGCAGTATTTCACAGTGGGACAAAAAAAAGTACCTCTGAACGAATCAATTTTCAGCCCACTATTTTCATCCGCATGATTCGACTCGGGGCAGAAACTGATTAAAAATAACGTCCAGCACTGTTGGTTGAATAAAAATGTTTTTTGAATTGTTATAAATAAAACTAGTGAACAAAAGTTATATCTTCTTTATTGGCGTTACTTAAATATATTGAATCCATATTTTTGGCAGGGAATAGAAGTTGGATAATGTAAGCTGAAAATTTAAATAAATTAAACATCAATTTTTATATGTTTTTTACTAACTTAATAAACAAATGCATCATTTGACCGTTTTGCAGCATACAAGTTTCGTTTTTCAGCATAATCAACTATAAATATTACACCATTTACCTTTTTCTGTGATACTTTGCAGTTAGACAACAATTGTGTATTATTCAAAGAAATTTAATAAAAATGCATTATTGGGTCATTTTTCATGAGATAAATTTATTTTCTTTAGCAGAATCAACTGCTAATATCTTGCCAATGCCTCTTAGTGTGCTACTTTGCAAGTAGATAACAGTTTTGTATTTTTTAAACAAATTTAATAAGTAAATGCATAATTTGGCCGTCCTTCAATATATAAATTTCGTTTTTCCAGCAAAAACATCTATAAATATCTCATCGTTGGCGTTTCTCTGTGATATTTAGCTACTAGAAAACAATTGTATATTGTTTAAACAAATTTAATAAACAAATGAATAATTTGGCCGCTTTTCAGTATGTAAGTTTCGCCTTACTTCGTTTTACATTGCATCTGTCATACTTGTGGTTGATTCTGCTGGAAAATAAAATCCGTTCTTTTATTATCATTACTTTATTAACATTTGCTTAAGCAATATAGAAAAGTCTCTTTTAGTACATATGTGAGTATTCAAAAAAGCAACATTAGCAACATAATTTTAGTTTATTCTGCTGTAAAAACGAAACTTATATACTGAAGAACGGCCAAATTAAGCATTTATGTATTAAATTTGTTTAAGCAATACACAATTGTTATGCAATTGCAAAGTAACACAATAAGAGGCATGGGAATCATATTAGCAGTTGGTTAAGCTGAAACAAATAAATTTACCTTATATGAAAAATGGCCAAAAAATGCATGTATTCATTAAGTTTATTTAAACAATACACAATTGTTATGTAACTGCAAAGTAACACAGCAAGAGGCTTGGGCAACATATTAGCAGTTAATTCAACTGAAAATACTGCATTCATCTTATATATAAAAAATTGCCAAATAATGCATTTTTTTCAATAATACAGTTATTGTCCAATTAGTATCATAGCAAAAGACCATTGATGTAATATTTATAATTGATAATGCTGGAAAAACAAAATATGCTAAAAACGGCCAAATTATGCATTTGTTTATAACATTGTAATAAATAATTAAGAATGGGTATTAAACACTCTTGAATTACAAGTCAACATTATCCTACTTCCATTCCCTTTTAACAATATGGGTACAATATATTCAAATATCGCGAATGAAGAAGATACAACTTTTGTTCACTCATTTTGTTTATAACAATTTGAAAAATATTTTTATTTAACCAATACTGCTGGATGTCATTTTTAATGAGTTTCTGCCTCGAACCGGATCATTTTGAATGAACATTGTGAGTCGCAATCTTACGTTCAAGTCGTTCTTGACGGTGTCATTTCGATCTGGGAAGGTTCATATAGGGCTTATTATTTTCAGAAAATACAACTCGTAAAAATTTTGTAAAACGGTTCTTGAATAAAATTAGTCAATTTCGACCTGCAAATACAAAAATAAAAAATAACCGAATTTTTGGTGAAAAAAATGGATTTTAATCATGATTATTAAATAAAAAATCATTTTTAATGACTTTAATTAAATAAATGATGTTTATTCAAGTATCCTGGATATATTTATACTAAAATTTGAAATAATCAATCAACTTTCAGGTAGTTATTATCCTTTAATTGAAGCTGCACGCTACTACCTTTCAGCCGCCGTGTTTACAGTAGTTTTCTTAGAGTGCCCTTTAGGGTGGTTCCTATTTATACTTAATGGATTTTTTTCAGAATTTTTCTGCTCTCACCCTCAGATCTCATTTTTTAAACTGGTTTTCAATTGTTTAAACAATTTTAATTTGTTTAAACATTTGTTTTTTTTAGGTAAGTCGCGAAATGAACATATTTTCTAGACGTTATGAGTTCTTTAATCAATGATAACAATAAAATTATTTGTTTAAATAATTTCAATAAAGTTTTTGATCAAATTAATTTTGATTTAGACTTTAATGCAAGATATGTTGATGTTTCTGTACTTTCTTTACATGCACAAAATGTAGATACCCTACTTAATGCATTTAATAGTATATATCCAAGATAACAGTTCACTGTTGAAGCTGAAACGGAAGGTGGATTAAATTTTCTTGATTTGACTTTAATAAAAACTGATAAAAATTATATTATCACTAATTGGCACAGAAAAACAATTTGTTCGGGAAGGACCTGTGCAGAAATTTCGAAAGGGTTCTAGTGGGGCGCTTACGAGTTTTCCCTATTTCCAATCGGGCTCTAGTAGAGAAAACTAGTCGGAATCCTATAGGTAACGTAACGCTTTGGTCGGTGTGGGTCCTACTAGACTTTCTAGTAGGGTTCTAGTGGGGGTCGCCCTGCCACAACATATCATCTTAACCGTTTAATCCGCAATCATAACCTCATCTTCATCACAGTTTATTTCTTTGTCTGAAACTACTGAAGCAGTTAACGTAAAGTGATATTTTGTAGAGAAAGTTTAATAAAAAATAATATGCTTAAGAAGTGTAATAAAAATTGTCAATTGCTTAATTATAATTAATTCAATTTGATTTTCTTGTACCACGCTTTTTGTACGTTTACTTATTTTACATTTTTTGTATTATATTATAGGTGAATATTTTTATTATATTGTGTTATTATTAAATTATATTTAATGTTACATCACTCTCATCGCATTACTGTCCAACTTTTTTAATTAAACGGAACTTTTTGCTCCGCAATTGTGCCTGCTCTTGCAGGCATCTTTTATTTCCATTGTTTCAAAGAATAATGCGAAACATAATACGAAAGTATAGTTTTAAAAAAAATACAAAACTTAAAAGCACTAGCGATGCACTGCACCCACTGCACCCACTGCACAGCTGCACTTAACCTCTCTAACTTTACGATAAGAAGTATACAAAATATGTACACATATGGCCAGCTCAAAAAAAAAGAATCTAGTGCCTAAAATTAAGTTTTCGAGGAAAACACGTAAAAAAATAAAAATAACACGATTTCAGCATATTGAAACCGTCAAACACCTCAAAATTGATATTTTAGGCAATAAGGCGAATATCTTAGGAATTCTCTGCTCGGGGACAGAATTAGCGTTTTCTAGATTAGAAATTCTGGTTGAAGCCCCACTAGATACGAATAGATTCGCCATGCTTATACGAAGCATGGAATTCCTCACTAGCTCCTGATATGGCCCCCATCAGTTTTTCCTACCTAGGAAAGTTGGGGAAATTTCTGCATCCCAAATTCCATGAAAAAACAGAAATGTCCATAATTATTAAGAGTAGAAACAATAATCAGAACGAAAACAATATACAGAATTACAATAGATTCAATACGGTTGTCTTACCTTGTATTGGAAAAATCTCAAGTACCCTAAAGTCAATGTTAGGAAAATTCGACTTACATACGATATATATAGTTCCATTCAAAAGTAATTTGAATGTAAAATTGGGTAAAGATGAATATGAGAATCTTGATAAACAATGTGTGTTTTACAAATTTAATTGTAGACAATGTGATGCTGTTTATATAGGGCAAAGAAGGAGGTGACTTAGAACAAGAGGAACATAAAAATAATTTTCATAGAAGTACAAGATATTATTCGGTCCTTGCAAAACATACACTTTATTTGGGATGATGTTAAAATTTTGTATCATGAAAGAAATAAAAAAAAAGAGTTCATGAAAATGCTATTTATAAAGAGAGAAAGTAACAAAGCTATTAATTTAAAAAGATATCTTTGGAGATACAACAAAATTTGCGATGGAGTCATTAATTAGATACATTGACTGTAGTTTTGGTCAGAATTTTGCCAATATGCAAGTCAATTTTCAATTAAAGAATGATATACATAATTAAATTTGTTTTTTATTCAGAACGTGGAATTTTCCGGTTTTAAATTCACAATGAGTATTTTATTTGTGATATTTTATTTTCTCTTAAACATAAATTTTCCAGAGGCTTCAGTTTTTAAATAGAACAGGTTTTTCAAATTTACGCATCACATTTTAAAACTTCCTTCAGTTAGCAAAGACGAGCATCGTAAAGGCATCATATTATACCTCAAGTATCTTTCCCCAAACAGTCTTATGAAAATCGTGGTCTGAGTCGCTTCGCATCGCTATTAAAAAAAAAAATACTTTTAAAAAATTACGTCAATTTCTTCCACGCGCTTATTTTTCAGTATTTTTTTAGTGCTTTTTCAAAATTCTTTACGTGTAGTTCGACAAGTTTCCCAAAGAAAAAGAAGGTAATGGAAATTTATGATTTTTGATAAATGACCGAAAACTTATGTAAACTTACAGAAATTTACGGAAACTTTTGGATATACATGCAGTTTTGAAAATTTATTAAATGTTTTCAAAATTGTGGAAGGCTTTGGAAACTTGTAAAAGTTTTTATAAATGAATTTTTTTAAATGAAAATTTAGGGAAGTTGCTGAGCTTGTTAAATTTTTAGTCACGGTTGAGAATTCTTATTACATTTCTGGAGCAATGAATGGTCTTTTCCCATCTTAGAGGCCAAACTGCAGGAGACTGGTGCCTAGGGTGGCCCAAAATGACAGACTTTCGATTTTTTATTATTTGCAACTGGAAACATGTTCCTCAAACTGAAAAAATAATGTCCATTTTAAAAAATAATTTTCAAATAATATTTAGAGTCGGCGCTGAGATTATTAATTTCTTATGGAGTTTAACATAGAAAAATGTCTTTTTTCTTCATGCTTCAATCTAACATATAAATTATTCAAAGAATCTAATGAAATTTTGGAAACGTCTTATTCAGTAATGAAAAAAGTGCCTTCTTAACAAAAATTATCAAAAAAATAATTATTAGGATTATTTTTTAAGTTTCAAACATGTCTGTTTTTGCTTAAAACCGTCATTCTCATGAGTTGTTTCAGGACCTAAATATTGTTTCTTATCGCTGAAAATTACAGCAGTTGTTTCTCATAGATTTAGGATGCGACCTCTCAAAAATCGTAAAATTAAAATTTTAATATCAATAAGATTATTACCAAAAACCAGAAATAATTCGTCGGTAAGCGACTCAGGTAGTCCATAAATTACTTATTTTATTGTGGGCGTGTTGCCCACAAGCAGTAGACTAGTACAGGGAGAAGACACCTTTCAATTCTCATTGTCAGTTCCAATAACCTGAGTCGAAGAAAATAAAATTCGCAGGTAAATACCTGTCCCACTTCCCTATAATCCGCTTATACGAACAAAGGTGCCAAGGAAAAGTTAACGTTTCCTTGGACATTTGACGATTTTATGAACTCCGACCGATTTTCTAACCAAAAAATTCGAAAGCGTGGCACCGACTTTAAATAATATTAAAAAATTATTTTTAAAAATGGACATTAGTTTTTCAGTATAAGGAACATTTTTCCAGTTGCAAATAATAGAAAATCGAAAGTCTGTCATTTTGGGCCACCCTACTGGTGCCCTCCTCAGTGCACAACACAAGCCGATCATAACTCTTTTGGTTCTGGCTTGGTCTTCATACTTTCCTTTGAATGACCGAAGTTTGGTGGGTCTGACGTTATCAATGGACTACTCCACCTTATGACGATTTAGCTTCTTAGTTTGGACATGTTTTTATACTTATGCGATAAATTTGTCGTACCAAGTAGTAGTTGGGCGTACACTTTTAACAATGAATAATACCGGAAACAAAAAAGAAGGGATGTGAGATAAGAAAGAGAATGGACTCGAAATTTGAGCAGGAGTAGACAAATATTGAGGTTCGATTGAAATACGTTATTTCGATCGAGAAGACGATCTCCAATCAATGTACAAAAAATAAGTTTTTCTCATTTTCCTCTGAAAGTATTGATTTTATTGAAAAAAGTTTCTCGATCTCGGTGAAATACATCTTTTTTACTTCACTTACTTTTGAGTACGACCAGTCGCTTCCAAGAAAAATCGAAATAACGATTTAAAAAAGTGGAAATTGCAATTTTTGACTGATTTCTGTTATCCCAAACAGGTAAATTCTTATTTACGTTCTGATCAGGTGCTGAAATGCAATTCTCTGCTTGATCCACTGATATAAAATTCAAATGGTTATAGGTAAATTCCTATCCTCGCCCGTCCCAGTCAGTCGTAATTTCAGATTTGATAAAAAACACAGAAAAAGTAAGCAAAAATATAATGCAAGTAGAAAGACAAATGAAAAGCAAAGGCGGTCGCGAGGGTAACGCTGTAAACAGCAATTCTTAACAGTTTGACGCTTGACAGGAAAACCTAGTTTTTTTCTGTGTACTTACAGTAAGTGTAGTTTTATATAAAGAGATATAGTGCTACGACTTTTATCAAGTCCAAGAGAAAGGGAACAACGGTTACTACTCGTGCAGTAAACACCTTCCCCGTTTTTGAAATTGCAAAAGAATTCAGTGTTAATTGCTTGCCAACGTATGCAGATATTATTCAAAAATTCCCTTATATTCAGCGTTTTGAAAAAGGAGATTTAAATGCCAGTGTGACAGTAATCAGTGCCATTGTTGCAAAAAAAAAGTAAAAGATATTTGGAACAAGACAGCCATTCCATCTTTATGTCCAAAATTTGTGACAAAGCTTATCAATAATTATAAAAACGAATATAGATCTCTGTTGAAACCCCACAAGTAGAGAAAAGATAAGAAAAATCATGTAATCTACAATTAGAGACTTCAGCAGTTTGGAAAGAATTGTCAACGCCTTTTTGATATCTGCACGTGTCTGTCCCGGCTTCAAGAATTGTAAGTGCGAAAGATCGAAAAGAGTCCCTTCTAATGAACACGTATTTTTACTTGATCAAAGGAATGAAAGAAAATACTTCATCCGTGGATGCGATTTATCGGAAACGAAAAGACTAAAAGAAAGGGAAGACAGGAAGTCCAAAGAAGTAACTCGCCTTGCGAAGGCCCAAGCGGCTTTGCAAATATCAAAAGCGAGTGATGAAAAACACAGTGACCAGGAAAATGATACTGAACGAGACAAGATTGTAAGTACCGATGCGAATGCTGATGAGGATGATTTCATACCCCCGAAACGATTTATATTAGCAGAAGAGCCTCACTTTCAGCAGCGACACGATCTAAAATTTGTGGCCAGGGTAGCAGATAGATTCGGAGTCTGCGATCGAACTGCAGCTGCTTTGACAACTACAACTGCAACTGCAGCTCTGGATTCTTATGGGATATTTAATAAAAATGACACTTCAGACGTTATAGACAAGTCGAAAATCCGAAGAGAAAGGAAAGAGGAAAGGAAAAAAGAAATATGTCAAAGTAACGGTAGTAAAATTCGAGGCCTTTATTTTAATGGCCGCAAGAATGTAACGCTCGTTCAAAAAAAAGTGGACAACACTTGGCATAAACAAAGGATCGAAGAAGAGCATATTTCTGTCATCAAGCAACCAGGTGACGAATACCTGCATCATTTTACTCCATCTTCTGGTCACGCATCGAGTATTCGCAAAGGCATATATGAATTTTTCGAGCAGAAACAAGCAAAGATTGAAAACCTTGCAGTTGTTGGTTGTGACGGAACGCCAGTTAACACAGG
>JAUMHM010082819.1:0-13587 GCA_032362435.1 Melikaiella ostensackeni
CTGTCTCTCTCGCTCTCCCACGTTCGCCGGTGGACGCTTCCACTTACAGAGGCCCCTATGACTCCCCTCCTCTATTTGTAATATCTCTATGGGTCTGTGTCATCGATTTTAATGAAAGTTCGTGAAGTTGTAGTGCTGTATGGGTAATATTTTGTGGCCAAAGAATTTTTGAAAATTTCAAAAATTCTGAGTCACACCATTTTGGAATTTGAGGTCAACTTTTTCCTTAAATTGAAATATTTCCGACACTTTGTTTTGTATTCTAACGAAACTTATAAAAATGTTGTGAAAAAATGCTTTAAGAAAATAAAATTTCAAAATTTTCACCAAAAAAAACTGCATACAATTTTTTGATTAGACTTTTGACAGAAAACGCATATTTTTTTCTAATTTATTTTCTAATTGTATTTCGCGCCTCTTCCTCATGATCGAAGATGTAGTACGCCTACTGCTCGCCAATTTCGCCACGAATTTTAAAGTATCTAATGAGAAAATAGTGTGATATTCATATTTGCTACTCCTCGCGTTGACGTATCGAGTCATTGTTTCATTTCGCGCCGATGAAGCCACATCGTTGCCAAAAATGGGAAAATACAAAAAAATAAGAAGCTCCAGCTCCAGTAGCAGTAGTAGTTCAACCGACAAGTACGAATACGTGTAGAGACGTTTGGAAAGATTAAAAAAGAGAAGGCGAAAGAACAAAAAATACAATAGGAAAAAGGGATCAAGACGACACTATAGTGACTCGGAAAACACATCATCCGAATTCTCGTCCGTTCACAGACGTAAGCAAGCTCTTAGGTAAATTGAAGGCTTGGATTCAAATAACACTTGGCAGGCTCTAGCCCACAAGCCAAAATGTTTTTAGTTAACGGGGACGTTTTAAATCAAACCAACGCTCCATGATTTATCTGGCGATATTGTCAAATCTCGGTTTGTAGGCTCTAACCTACGAGCGAGTCATAGTTTACGCACATCGTACACTAACCTGCATTTCAGGCTCTAATCTGGAATTGCAGAACGTATATTACGTTATTGAATCAACCCTCATAGGCTCTAACCTATAAGCGGTTGATTTTCAAAATGAATATCAATATTACCGGGCGTGGCAGGCGGTGTTACCAAATCTCGCTATGTAAGCCCTAACCTGCGAGCGAGTCACAGGGTGCTGCTGAATCGCCTTTGCATCCCATACTCTACTCTGAAAATGCATTGCGTTACTGAATCGCCCACCATAGGCTCTAACCTATAAGCGGCTGATTTTCAAAATAATAAAATGGGAACAAAACGCACAGTTTTAACCTAAATTGTTGTTTACTCCGTTAGTATGGCATTTATAGAAATATAATTTCAACATAAATGTGGAGTCCTAACATTCAGTGCGAATAATGATGAAATCATTCAAAGAGGGACCACAGTCATTAGTTCGATTATGTTTTTTCAGGAAATCGAGACTTAGATGAGTGAAGCACTCGCGAAGATCATCGGAATCCTCAAAAGTCTGATCTCAACCCACAGTCCACGTCGATTCTAGGGGAGAATCAGTCCAAAAAAGATACAGAAAACCACCTAGATGATGACTTTCTGTTATTGACTGTAAATGGAATCTGCGAGAACAGGACCCTAGGACTTTGTCGTCCGTTGGGAGGATATTATCAAACAAGGCTTGCCTTCTGATAACAAGAAGGAACTGATTAAAAAATATTCCCCACCAGGAAATTGCCAGTTGATTGCAGCCGTCGGTAAAGCACTGTCTCTCTTATTTGATAAAAAAGAAAGATTTCAGGAAGATTGATAGATTATTGAATATTCAAGCGACGTAAGCAAACTGCTGACAGACTTGCATCATGACGAGTCGATCATCCATAGAAGCTTGGTTCTAACAAATGTCAACACGGCCCTAAAGGACACATCACAGGCAACTCATATTGGCAGTTTTCTTTTTGGCGAGAGTCTGAACGAGGCCCTGAAGACGGCTAAGTCATTGGAGACCTCAGCCAAAGATCTAAGAATTACTATACAAGTCGGACACCCAATCAGCAGCCAAAACACCAGAATGTCCCGCCCCGTCCGCAATCATAGACGTCGGGCGGGCAGGAGCATAACCAAGGAACACATCAACGGACACAGAAGAACAGCCAGAATTCCAAGCCATATTACAACCCACAACAGCAGAAGGATGCGGAACGATATCGGAAACGGTGATAGATGTAAGTAGTATAGCGGGTAGAATTTTCCTGTTTAAGACTGAGTGGGAGAAAATCACATCAAATCCTGTAATACTCTCCTGGGTCGATGGTTACAGGATTTCTTTTGAATCTCTGCCCATTCAAAACTCACCACCTTGTCCAAGAAACTGGACAGCGGAGGAAAAACCTCACATTTCTCAATTACTTGAAAAACTGCTGAGGAAGGGTGCAGTTGTGGAATGCTGCCCAGAAAAATACCAATTCATTTCTGAAGTTTTTTTTAACACAAAAACCAGATGGTTCATTTAGACTAATTCTTATTCCAAAAGCACTTAACAAATTTATTCCAACGGATCATTTCAAGCTGGAAGACAGTAGAACCGTAACTAAAATTATTAATCGTGGTCGCTTCATGGCAACGTTTGACCTTCAAGACGCTTACTATTTGTTAGCGGTGCACAAACCACATCGTAAGTACTTACGATTCATCTTTGAAGGTCAAACTTACGAGTTTACGTGTTTACCTTTCGGGCCTTGTGTAGCTCCTTACGTCTTCACCAAGATTCTAAAACCGGTTTTGTCTTACTAACGTGAGTAAGGACTCTTATCCGTGATTTATTTAGACGATTTGTTGTTGTTCGGGGGGCTCCTATTCAGATTGTGCGAGCAATGTAACAATAACCGCATCTGAACTAAAGGATCTGGGATTTGTAATTAATGTACAAAAAAGTCGAATGACCCCAGCGCACATTTTCAAATACTCAGGTTTTATTCATAACTCGAGGAAAATGATAGTTGAACTACTAGATTCTAAGAAGAGTCGAATGATAACAGAAATTGACGGGATAGAATTGAATCAGAGGATGAAACTAAGGGATGTCGCTAGAATCGTAGGTATTGTAGTTTCTTGTTGTCCTGCGGTGAATTACGGCTGAGGCCACACCAAAGCCTGCGAGAGAACAAAGTTCTTAGCACTATTGAAAAACAATGATAACTTTAACTCAAGATTAATCGTAACAAAACCGGTGTTAGAAGAACTACAATAGTGGAGACGCACAGGTGCCCTTCCCAATAATCTAGTAAGGAGACTCGATTTTCAATTGGAGATCTTCACAGATGCCTCTCTAACGGGCTGGGGAGCATTCTCTAATGGGAAAAGTGCTAGTGGATATCCGAAACAAGGGGGAAAATCAATTCATGTAAACCAATTAGAACTTTTAGCCGCCTTCTTCAGCATGAAATGCTTCGCTCAGAAACACGAAAATTGTCAGGTGTTGCTACATATCGACAACACTACGGCCATCCCATGCATAAGTAGAATGGGCGGAGTTCACTTTGAAAATTTAAATGTAATTGCAAGGCGGATATGGGACTGGTGCGAAATAAGAAGAATTTGGATTTTTGCGATTTACATCCCATCTGAAAAGAATACAAAAGCAGATGAAGAGTCACGTCGCTTGAAACCAAATACCGAAGTGGAATTGTCCAACCTTGCCTTTCAAAGAATTGTTAAAGCATTTGGCCATCCTGAGATAGACCTTTTTGCGAGTAGAGAGAACGCAAAATGCCCTAAGTATGCTTCTTGGAAGAAGGATCCTGACTCAATGGCAATAGATGCGTTCACAGTCTCTTGGCAAGATTATTTTTTTTATGCCTTTCCACCTTTCTCAGTAATTTTAAGAACCTCACAAAAAATCAAAGATGAAAAAGCTGAGGGCATTATAGTGGTACCAGACTTTTCTTCTCAGCCGTGGTATCCGCTATTCAAAGCCGCTCTAATTCCTGATATGGTTCGCATTAAAGATAAAGATAATATTCTCATCCCCGACAGGAAAGAAGAAACTTTTTGGAACAAGATTACCCTGGTGGCCAGGATCTTGTCAGGAAGGCATTTGCATTAAGAGGAACACCATCAGCGTTGATGGATATCTCAATTTCATCATTGAGCAACTCTTTCTTCAAACAGTATGATGGAGAACAGCAGGTTGGACTGCGAACTCCAACACATTCTCGAGATTTTATAATTTAAACTTAACTTCTCCGAAAAATGCGTTTGCTAACGTAATTTTGACTTCATAGTTCTTGAAAATAGTTCGAAATGTTTCACTACATTGAGTTAATAAAGATACATTCAATGAAAATTCTAATACTGAAACATTACCCCACAACACCAGAACATGCTTTAAACATCTACATGTTTGATTATGAGGAAGAGGCGCGAAATACAATTTAGGGATTGAACGAACTTACCTTTAAGTGAAGTTCTATCCTAATTGTATGCAGCACCTCCTCCGAAATGATCACTCCCACCCTTTGTATTTCCCATCTCAAATTACAGTTATGAGACCCCCATTATATTCCGGTGAAACTTTAAAATAATGACTCGATACGTCAATGTGAGAAGTAGCAGATATCACGCTATTTTCTCATTGGATACTTTAAAATTCGTGGCGACATTGGCGAGGAGTAGGCGTACTACATGTTTGATCATTTTGGAATAGGCGCTGCATACAATTAGGATAGAACTTCACTTAAAGACAAGTTCGTTGAATCCCTAAATTATAATCCTTATTCTTTTATCTTTTCTTAAAAAAAAATTGATGAGCACCCATCTGGTTTGCGAGTTATGAATATTTAAAAAACAGCAGTTCAGTCGTATGCTTGTGCCACCGCACAATGGGATAAAACTAATTTTTTTTTAACAAATCAGTCTGAATTCTGCAAAGACACTTTGAGTTGAATTTCTAAATGCCACGAAGTGGTATAGATTAACAATTAACATTGTTATAAGTAAATCGCATTTATAAATACTCAATTATAACGAAAGCAGTTGTTAATGTATTGCATCGTTACATCTAATTAAAATTTACATAACGTTTGCAGTAATATAAGTAAAAAAAACCACATTATTTCTTATGCAAAAATGTTATTATAAAGTATTTGTTAATATAATTTATTAATGACAATATAAGTGATTAATTTATAGCATTTCTCAGTATTGGGTAAAATTTACGTACTGTTTTATTCATTTATATTCGTTGCTATATATCTTCCAAATATCGAGTCGCAACAATTATAGTCGAGAAAAATTTGTGTTCTGTCCACAAATCTCAGACTTCAATAATAATTATACATCGAATTTGTTAATGAAAATGAAGTTAATTATAATATGGATTACTTATGATGCTTATGATTACTTATGATTATGATTAGAGGATTATGTTTTTAATTATTTATGTTCCTCTACTGCATATGCATTTTTGATAGGTTCCAAGTCTATACAATTTATTTTTTGAAAGTTGAAAAATGATTTTGTTGAAAATACCTTATTACACTTTCCTTCCTTAGAGAGTTTTTTGTAGAAACAAAAATTAAAAAATCCGCCTCAAAAGAATCTCTGCAGAATTTATTCAGCTTGAATTCTGAAAACAAAAGTCTTAGTCGCGAACCAGATAAGTGTCCATTCATTTTTTATTTTAAGAAAAAAGAACAAGGGATATAATACTAATTTAAATTGCAGAAAATATGCTTTTTCCGTCAAAAATGTAATCAAAAAATATTTTTCAGTATTTTTGTAAAAATAAGAAGAAAAAATTTATATAAAACAGCATTTTGTTTCACAACATACTTATAAGTTTCATTAGAATCTGAAATGAAGTGCTGGAAATATTACGATTTGAAAGAAGTTGACCTCAAATTTCAAAATGGTGTAACTCTCAGAATTTTCGAAATTTCCCAAAATCCTTGAGCTACAAAATATTGCTCATACAGCACAACTCCACCAACTTCCATTAAAATCGATGACATAGGCCACAGTGATGATATTCCTGACTTGAAAAGCGCATCGACTACATCCATCATAGTTTTTTACACTTCCACTGTTCCGCCCGATCAGCAATTGTCCATTTTATCGCGAAAATTCAAAACGGATCCTTTTTAATGATACCAAGTTTTTAAACTTATTTGCAAAAAGAGTTCCTTGAGTGATTACGCATATGCACCCACCCCCTTGGAAAAGAGTTAGTCCAGGGGACGTATTTCAGGTGGGGGGTCACCATCTTGAAGGATGATGGTAAATTACTCTATTCGATGTGTTAAACTCCTTTATTTCTTTGATTCGCAAGTACAGTTTTCTCAATACGAAATATCATTTTTCACCCGAAGTTGAATTAGAATGTCAATAATAATTTACAAACAAATATTACCACCACGCTTAGATCCACACTCTTGATGGAAACTTATATTCTTAATTTTACAATGTTATAAAGAAAATGTTGCAAAATTAAGTTCAGAAAAAAGTCGTTTTTCCTTGATTCGAAGTAGAAAGGAGGGGTGTCAATAAACACTGTTTTTTGCCCAAAGCGGAGTTCTGGATGTCTCACTTTGACTACTATTTGCAACCTTAACACATATGAGCAAAGTTTTGAAATTCACGTATTTCATTTCTTATCTTAGAAGAAATCTTTAGAAAAAGTGAAGTAACTGAGCATAAACGGGGTCAATGTTTTTCGCTAGAGTCTTTTGTTTTGAACTGACGGAAGAAAATATGTGAATGAGTAGATGGAATTATTGAATTTGTCTTAAGTTTTTGTTAGAAGTATAATATTTTAAGAATAAAAAGTGGACTTTTTTCGTGAGTGTTTTAAGCGGCCAAGTGTTTTTTGACTTCAATGTTCGCGGGTCTTTTGTACGTCAAAGGGCTCAAGAAATTTGAAAATGGAACCGAAAAGTCTGGAAGAGTTGTGCCTTCTGGATGTTCCACCTTACTGCCTTGAGAAAAAAGTAAATGTGAGAATTGTTACACAATGAACAAGGTGCCAAAAAAAGAGAAGCTGATGATGAATTTCGGCTAAATAAGGAAATAGAGCGTATTGCTTCATTGGATGAAAAGATAGCGGAAGATGGACGTGACGCTTGTGAAGATAACATAGATCCACCTACCATATATCAGAAATAACCGTATCCAGTTCGAAACCGCCACGAAAGGAGCGAGTACGAAAGTAACTGATGAACGCCAAAGTGTCCACAGCATTAGACAGGACTAAACTGAGCGACAGAATGGCTACACTAGTAATTGACAGACTTGTTCGCTCACTGGGTCATGATATAGAAGATTAGAATATAAACCGATCTTCAATCAAGAGGGATCGTGAGCGCATGCGAGAAGAACAAGCTGGGAAACTTAGAAAGCAATTCGAACCTTGTGGGAAGTTAGCAGTTCACTGTGAAGAAATCAGTTATTAGAAGTACTGAAATTGATCTCCGGATCAGGTAAGATACAATAAGATAATATGGGTTGGAACAAAGGGGGTCGGAAAAATAAAGCTTATGCATTTTCACAGCAGTTGCTATAAAAGGACCTTCTCTTCTAGGCATGCAGGCTTCACGCTTTTGAACTCGTATCAGAAGCAACCTTCGAGTATTTATTTGAAGCAAAGTTCACGAGCCCAGAAGTTGCGATTTTCGGAAATTTTTGATATACTTGGTCTGGAATAAAAATTGATGGATATTCTTCAAGACTTCAAGATCCCTACGTTAAATGGGCCACAGTTGATAACAGAGGAAGTATTTTGAGCTTTGTAAAGCAACAGCTTGGAGAAACTCAACCTAGATATCACGACAAGGAGTTCCTTGAACTAGTAGCTATATTTCTGGAGGATTCTTCTTATCATCAGTAGTATCAGTTCAGTGTTTTAGGTGCTCTTTCTGATGCTTGATGGATGAACAAAGTGATTTATTTATTTCAAATATTTATGTTCTGGAAGCAGTTTTCTTTGGCTTCTAATGAGCTGTTGGCTTGGAAAAATGTCTGCATTTTCATAGTGAAACTGGATGTGAAAGCTTGCTTTTCGGCATGTTTAGCTATTCCTGTGCTAAACAATGATTTTGAGTTTTTGAAGACTCTCATCGACTACGGCTCAGTAAATAAAACCATTTCTGAAGTAACATCTAAAGAGTTTGCTCTACATCTATAGTACCTGAACGAAGAGATAGTCGCATTGCCATTCTCCGATGAGAATCTTCATTTGGATTTCAAGAAAAAGATGGTTATAGCCCTTAGGAATTCACCTAAAAGGGAAGACTACGATAATCCTCACATGCGTGTCATTATTGATGCAACATGCAGGAATTGGTGAAGTTCTTGTAGGGAACGCGACCTTTCTCATTTCATTACAAATATAAAAGCCAGTACAACAAACTGATTTGAAAAATGAAAAAGAGAAATAGAATCTCTCTTATGTTGTTCAAGATAATCGGCAGAGTATTTCGTTGAAAAATATAAGAATAAGCTTCTTTTTATATCTGGATTGGCCGCTATTTTGGATTTTTTCAATATTTCGTATTTTCAAAATTATCAAGCACTTTCTGAAGCCAAACAGTTTGCTTTCACTGAGTTCCAAGTATTTCGTTAGAAAGGTGTACATGACCTTTTTTAAGTCTATATTGGCCGTTATTTTTTTTTAATTTGAGACTTTCAAATTCACTAAGTAATTTCTGAAGCCAAACATTTTGTGTTACCGAATTTTAAAATTATAACATCGAAAACTGTGGAAGGAAAGTATTTTTCGACTTTTTAATGAGCCGTCATTTTGTATTTGATTTTGTAAAATTTCTTTATAACATTGTATCATTTGAAAGATAAGTTTTCGTTCCATGTATACACCTACGTGTTGCGCTATAAATGATTCATAGCATTTCGATTCAACTTCGGACGAAAAATGATATTTCGCATTGAGAAAACTATACCATCAAATCAATGAAATAAATGAATTTGACGCATTAAACAGTTGAATTTATTATAATATGTGAAAACAATGACCCCCATATGTAACACGAGACCCATAAATATTCACAAATTCTACATTTTCTAAAATTTGTCTAGTATTATGACTTCAGGCTTTGATTTTTACTGTGAGGATCCTCAACTTTTTTTAGTGAATAAATACCCTGGACCGATTTTCTATCATAATCCAGCTCTGCGAAAAACCTTTTGAAATCTTACATTCATAAGTTATCACAGCAAATAAAATTTAAAGATTTCTCAATATCCATATTTGATATAACACAGAAAAAACCTTCATTTAATACCAAAAATGGGTTTGTTTCAAAGTGTATAATGTAAAGAACACCGGTTCCACAAAAAAGTAACCGATATGTATTTTGACTTATATTAAGTCCATCCAATATTTTTTAACAATTAATGCAATTGCTCTGAGTTCTATCAGGCAGTATACTAAAAAAAAGTTATAACGTTGATTCATGAAATCTCAAAACTAGCAGAAAATACAAATATTTTGCAAGATTTTGACCGAGAAATATCTCGGTGCTGCAGCCGAGATATTCGAAAAAATATTTACTATTATTTAAATTTTTTAAATAATTTTATACAGAAACATTTATCCTTGTTACCTAAATTCGCATCTATGGAAATCGGACGCTTTCCAGGTTAGGTATGTTACAACTGTGGTCTATGCATAGAGATATTATAAATAGAGGAGGGGAGCCAGGCCTCCAAGCATCCATGGCAAAGAGAGAGACAGACGATCGGAATGACCCAGTACGCGCATGCGCAAGTAGGAATGAGTATCAGAGACTGTCATGCATGTATACATGCAGCCCCATATGTGCAGCCCACCCCCGCAGACAGTAATGGTCTCTGCTGCACATGCGCGTGCTGGGCCATTCCGACCATCTGTCTCTCTCGCTCTCCCACGTTCGCCAGTGGACGCTTCCACTTGCAGAGGCCTCTATGACGCCCCTCCTCTATTTATAATATCTCTATGGCTGGGGCTCCAATTTAGCATCTTGTAGGAAACGACCCATAGTGACCCATAGTAACCAACTAACGAAGATGGTGGCCGTCGTACGTCGCGCGGCTTGAACTCATTGGTGTACCCCAAGTGGCGAGATCATAGTTTGTTGGATCATGTAGCATCTAGAAAATGAAAACGGGTTATCTTGTGTTTTGTTTAAAGTCTACGTGCCCTAACAGCTCCGAAATCAAGATCATTTCAATCACTTTCATGCCTTACTTTGACTTTTCTTATTCTACACTGTAATTATGTGTATGTTAGCCAAGTCATTACGGTTATAAATCTAGGAAGTTAAATAATAATTGTACACCTGTGATTAAGTAGATTATAAACTTGAATTTGATTGGAAACGCTACATGAATTATTTTGATATAAAATTGTCGAGCGAATGATTTTGAACCAAATATTACCTCTGAACTCATTGTGGAAGTCTTATATTTATCGAACTTTAAAAATTTATAAAAATTTAGAAGGATATACATTAATGACGGGGAACGAAGAAAGCTTCCTCCCGGCGGAGCCTGAGTGTGATCAGCCTATTGTAAAGAAAACCTTAGCAACTGACATATCATTGAAAGTAAGTTTTTATTTTATTTAATATAATGTACGAAAAATATTACTTACCAACTTAGGGTGTATAAATTTATGACATTTATGTTCTGTTAACATTTATACACTGTAAAACCTGTAAATCAAGCTTATATGTGAATTTTCTATTTTCTACGATTATTAACTACTTTATTTTGAATACTGTTTATGATTTTACAGGATTTTCGCAATTTTTTACGATAGACGTGAAAGCGTATAGAAAAATTGTAATTGGATTGTAAAGTTCGTCCCAAAATTTACGTGTCGCTCGTGTAACGGTAATATTTGAAATTTTGACAGCGCCAAAAACATTTACAAATTATTTTTGTTCAGGGACAATTGAAGTTTAATCTTTAGGGAAAAATCTAATACCATGCCTTCTTTCTAGTTCTTAAAGTTAGCGAAGTCATTTCTTCATATAAATGAGAAAATGCGTTCATACAAATGAAATGTCGTTGGTGTAACGGGCGAGGCTTGTTACAAAATTAGTTTAAATTAATCAAATACATTACAGATCTCTCATTTTCAATTATATAAATGCACTCATAAGTGTCGACTAAAAAATTTCGTGTACTTCAAGATTTATATCAATTTTTTTTTTTAAATTGTCGCTGGTGTAACCGTCACTGGTGTAATGAAATCCGAAATTCAAATGTGTGAAGTTTGCAGTTTCTTGGGAATTTACAACCTGTCATTCTGACAGACGTTTAAAATGTTCCAATGAGGATATACGAAACATAAAGAAAAAATTGTTAAGGAGAATAAAATAGGAGAAAGATAAGGTGAGGATTAGGGTGGTCCAAATTTATACCTGTAGAAATATATTTTTTTTGTGATCGAACTCCTCCAATTTGTTTGTTTTCCGGAAAAAGAAAACCCCGATTTTTTTTCAAATTGTTCAACACTAATCCGTGCCCCTGGGCTTTTGAAATTAACGTATGGTTTTAAATGGAAAATGCTCATTTTTTCGAAAAAATGGATAAAAGAACTCATTATTAAATTTTTGTAAATTGAAGTTTAGTCGCTTCCTAAGGAATGTCGAAGGAACAATCTCCACCCAATAACTTTTAATTTTGACGCTTCCAACTTTCTTGAATTGTGCTCGGAATATACTCCAAAAAATGCAAAATAGCAGTTTTATGTGAAATTCATGGTAAAAACGGAATTTTTAAAAAAAATTTCAACATGATTTATTTTTATTAGATGAGTGACAAATTTCCAAGTATTTTTAACTAGTAATATAATATAAAATATTTTAACTAAAATCTGAAGGATATTCGGCAATTATTTAAACAATTTTCAATTGTTTAAACAATTGTTTAACCTGTAAATCGTAAAAACTCATTTTATAGAATTAAGGACACAATTAACGAATGTCGAGAGTAATATTTTTTTGTTAAGGGTATTTGGCAATTAGTTGAACAATTTTCATTTGTTTAAACAATCTTTTTCGCCTGTTAATCGTGAAAAGTTATAATTGTCTGGAATTAAGGACACAATTAACTTATGTTAAGAGTAATATTTTTTGCTAAGATATTCGGCAATTATGTAAATTCTAGTTTCTTCGAATCTCTTATAGTATGTCGCTTTTTACTCAGTATTTCCTTATCTCAGAACGTATACCCTAATGCTTTAAACAGTAATCATTTGTTTAGACAATTAAATTTAGTTGCTCTAACAAAATTAATTCTTCTTTAGATTAATTAAATCTGTGAACTGAAAATTATTTGTATGTAGATCGTTCCTAAAAACCGGTACGTGGTGGGACCAGGGCAATAACGAACCCCCTGAAAACGTAATATATATGATTGTACGTTGATGATTATTACCCAAAATGCGTTTTGAAAATTATTCATTTTCAAGGAAATCGATATGAAAAAATAACTATTCATAACGTACTGAAAAAAATACTTTAAATAAATAATTATTTAATTAATATTTTGATGTTAGTTTGTCGATTACTGGTCAAAATTATTTTTGGAAAAATGAGAAAAAATCTACCTCGGCCCGGATTTGAACCGGGAACGCCGACTTTACATGAGTGGAGCGTTAACCAATTACGCCACCGAGGCCGCTGTAGATCGTTTCTCATTTTTCCTATATCACAGGGGGGACGCGTATCGGCATCTTTTTCACCCTGCGAAATTTTAGACTTCATCCAGTCTTTATATAATTTAATCATGAAATTCAGAATAATGATGTTATTTTGTCGACCAGGATAATTAATTAATATTTTGCTTAATTTTGACCAGTAATCGACACACTAACGTCAAAATATTAATTAATTGATTATCCTGGTCGACAAAATAACATCATTATTCTAAATAATTATTGTTTAAACGATTGGGTATAAGTTTTGGGATAAGGAAATACTGAATAATAAGCGTCATAGTGTAAGTCGAAAAGACTAGAATTTTCTTCGCATTTCCTATAAAAAAGTGCAAGTCAATAATTAATAAAGGAAAAGTGTTTAAACAAATAGTAATTATTTAAACAATTAAAAATTAGTTTTAAAATACTTGTTAATTTCAAAAGCCCGGGACACGGATTAGTGTTGACCAATTTAAGAAGAAACGGGATTTTCTTTTTCCGAAAAACGAACAAATTGGGAGGGTTTGATCATCAAAAATCAAAAGTCGATTTTTTGGACCACCCTAGTGAGGATGTTTTATTTGAAAGTTGTATATTATGAGCTGCCCAAAAATTAAAAATAAAAACCCGTTTTCCACTGTTTTACTTGTTTTGAAAAAACAGTAAATAACCTCAGATTTACTCATTTTTGAAACACACATTAATAGCCCGTGTCATCAAGTAAACGGTTGTACAGGAGTAAGAATATAATTGTGATCATCCAAAGAAACAATATATGAAAGGTCATATGTGTCGTTATTTATTCATTTGTCAAAATGTATTTTGAGAAAATCTTAAGGTCTTGTAGAATTGCCCATATATGTACCTCAATTTTTTTAATCCAGCAGTATTATACTGTTTTACGT
>JAUMHM010082840.1:0-13585 GCA_032362435.1 Melikaiella ostensackeni
AAAGCTATAAATGCTGTTCGGACAGCGATGGTTACTGTTCTAACAGTGACTAATGCGGTATTTTTTTTTCCGTGTACATACTTCCAATTCTGCCCCTCGGAAATTTGAAAAATCATGTCAACCTGATGACATAACCTCATTTCTTCGCTTGAAATTGGGGTACAGCCAAACAGTACGTATCACCGATATTAACTTACTATCAAAATTAGATATTGTATTAAGTAATTCATAATCTTTTATCGACAAGAACATTTAAAAAATTATTGAAGAAATATCTCTAATGTACCCCCAAAAGTAACGTTTAGTTCACAAATTAAATCATTAAAAAAATAATAATAATAATGTCCTTACTGTTATATCTTTAAAAACTTGTTTTGAACTACTCACATTTAACCCGAATATCACTTCAGAGTCAGTTTCTTCTGCTTGAGGTAATAATCACAGGTAAATGAAGCTAATTGTAACTTTGCAAGCTATTAAAAATTAAAAATACCAGATGGCCGGCGTAAATGCGAACGTGGCGACGTGACGTACCGGCCGGACTTTTTTAAATAGGTTATCTGGAATAGTTGAGTACTTGAGAACCCCTGCAAAGTTTCAAGTCACGCATTTGCTGGTGCGCGTAGGGCAAACCAACATGGCCGCATGAGCGCCAAACAACATGAGACGAAAGTTGTTTTCTTTTTTTGAAATACCCTTGCAAGCAACAACTTTTCATGCTAGTGTTTTTGATTATTATTTTTTATTTTTAAAAAACTATCGAATTTTGAACGCTTTAAGTTTAAAATTATTCAATTTAATAATTTTTAAATTAACAAATTTTCACTTTTGAATTAAGTAATTTATATATTTTTGTAGACTAGAAATTATTATTTTTTTAATTTTACGGCTTCTCTTTTGAAACTTTTTGAAACAAAAGCCTCAATTTTTCAAATTTAAAATTTATTTAACGACATAATGTTAGTGTTTTTGATAATTATTTTTTATTTTACAAAAACTATTCAATTTTAAACGCTTTTAGTTAGAAATTGTTCAATTTAACAATTTTTAAATTTTAACAATTTTCACTTTTGAATGAAATAGTGCAGTAATTATATATTTTTGTAGACCAGAAAATATATATTTTTTAAAAATTTTGAATGCTTTCAGTTTGAAATTGTTCAATTTAACCATTTTTAATTTTAAGAAATTTTGACTTTTGAATGAAATAGTGAAGTAATTATATATTTTTGTGGACCAGAAAATAATTTTTCTTTTAATTTGACAGCTTCTCTTTTGAAACTTTTCAAAACAAAAGCCTCAAATTTTCAAATTTTAATTTTATTTAACCACATAATATTAGTGTTTTTGGTAATTATTTTTTATATTACAAAAAATATTCAATTTTAAACGCTTTTTTTGAAATTGTTCAATTTAACAATTTTTTAGTTTTTAAAAATTTTACTTTTGTTTGAAGTTATTATATATTTTTGTAGGGCAGAAAATAATTTTTTTTTTAATTTTAACGACTTCTTATTTGAAACTTTCCAAACTAAAAGCCTCAAATTTAAAATTTATTTAACGACATAATATCAATGTTTTTGGTTATTATTTTTTATTTTGTAAAAACTATTCATTTTTGAACGCTTTAAGTTTGAAATTATTGAATTTACCAATTTTTCAATTTCAACAAATTTTCACTTTTGAATGAAGAAATTTTATATTTTTGTAGACCAGAAAATAATTTTTTTAACATTTTAATGTCTTCTCATTTGAAACTATTTAAACTAAAAACCTCCAATTTTTAATTTAAAATTTTTAAAATTTTAAATTTATTCAACGACACAGTATTAGTGTTTTTGGTTATTATTTTTTATTTTTCAAAAACTATTCAATCTTCAACGTTTTAAGTTTGAAACTGTTCAATTTATCATTTTTTCAATTTAAACAAATTTTCACTGTAAAATGAAATAATTATATATTTCTGTAGACCAGAAAATATATTTTTCTAAATCTTGACGGCTTTTCTCTTGAAATGTCTCAAACTAAAAGCCTCAAATTTAAAATTTCAAAATTTTAAATATATTTAATGACATAATATTAGTGTTTTTGGTTATTATTTTTTATTTTTCAAAAACTATTTAATTTTCAACGCTTTAAGTTTGAAACTGTTCAATTTAACAATTTTAACAAATTTTTACTTTTGAATGAACTAATTTTATACTTTTGTAGACCAGAAAATTTTTTTTTTATTTGACGGCTTCTCTTTTGAAATTTTTCAAACTAAAAGCCTCAAATTTAAATTTTATTTAACGACATAATATTAATGCTTTTTGTAATTATTTTTTATTTTACAAAAAACATTCAATTTTGAACGCTTTCAGTTTGAAATTGTTCAATTTAACGACTTTTGAATTTCTACAAATTTTCACTCTTGAATAAAATAATGAAGTAATTATATATTTTTGTAAGTCAGAAAAAAAATTTTTTTTTCAATTTTAACGACTTCTCATTTAAAACTTTCCAAACTCAAAGAATCAAATTTGAAATTGTTCAACGACATAATATTAGTGTTTTTGGTAATTATTTTTTATATTACAAAAATTATTCAATTTTGAACGTTTTAAGTTTGAAAATGTTCAATTTAGAATTTTTTCAATTTTAACAAATGTTCACGTTTGAAGTTTTGAATGAAGTACTTGTTTATTTTTGTAAACCAGAAAATAATTTTTTTTTAAATTTTAACAGCTTCTCTTTTGAAGCTTTTCAAACTAAATGCCTCAAATTTTTTATTTTCAAATTGAGCTTTCGACCGATTTCGTATGCAATCGGGCAGTCTGGCCGCGGTGATGTCATGGAATTGTTTGGGGCTGAAATATATTGTTTTCCAAAGCAAAATATGAGGTACATTTTTTTTTGTTTTTGACAAAAAATTTTTTCACCAACTTATGGCTACTTGAATATTTAGGTAAATTATGAGAAAATTACTAAAAATTTTCTTAAAAATTTTGTATCTTGGGAACACATTGACATAATTAAATTTTAGTTACGGCAGCTTGTGCTATATTCTTTTAAATGTTTTAAAGAAACTTGAAAATTATTAAAAATTACTAAAGTGGCGTCAACTTTTTCAAGAAACTAAAATGTCAATTTTCTCAAAAAGGCCACCTTTGATTTTTCTTGACTTTTTTTTAGATTCATAGTAATATGAGGGAGATATCCCGTGAGTTTCGTCGTCGCTAAACTATTCCTTCATTTATTAATACTTTTTTTTCATAATATAAAATAAATTTTTTAAAATATCAATTCTTTTTTCAAACATTCAGAGTTTTATGTCCTAAAAAGCTAAAATCAAATACATTTAGAGAATATACGGTTACAGAATTTAGAAATATCAGATCTCTTAGATTTTAAATAAGAAAATTGTCGAAACTATTACAGTAAGAAGTAAAATAAAACAAAACAGAACAGCTATGATTATAATTTTATTTATTTTTTAATTTTAAATATAAAGGAGCTGATATTTTTTAATTCTGTAATCGTATATTCTCTACATGTATGTGATTTTAGCTTCTTTAGGACATAAAACTACGAATGTTTAAAAAATTAGTTGATATTTTGAAAAACTTATTTTGTTTTTTGATCAGTTTTATTGTGCAGAAATAATTTTCAATGGAAATAAAAATTTCATTACATTTTAATTTCAAAATAAAAATAAATGTTTCATGTATATTTTTCCAAGTAAGATATTAACTAAATAAAACCATTTTCTCATTGTAAATTGCATCCGTACAAAAAATTATGTAATTTGTTACAGAATTAATAAAATACACTGATGAGAACCACCATTGTATACCAAACCGTTTGAAACAATTTCATTGTATTCAATTTACCTGTCACTAAAGCCTTCTCAAAGAAATAACAAAAAAGGTTTTCTATATAGAAAAATAGTTTAGCAAGGATGAAACTCACAGGATATCTCTCTCATATTACAAGAAATCTAAAAAAAAATCAAGATAAAAATCTTAACTAAAAAACTTAGAATGATTCGAATTTTGAAGGAAATAGAGGAACATGTTATACATGTTTGATTATTGATGTATTAACGTTTAAATTAAAAATAATTTAGTTGTGAGTCTTAAATGTTTTCAGCTTTGAGCACGTATAATTTATAATGCTTTAGTTTAAAGTTCAGTTTTGGATTCTTCAGATTTACAATTGTTCCGTTTTAAAACCTTGAATAAAAAAAGTTGAATGAACTGGAAACATTTTTGCGAACTGGTAAATGGATATTAGTAAAAATAAAAAGTAGAAAATGCCCCCACTCGCCCCTCCACAAGGAATAATAAAACTTAAAAATGGTTTCAGTTTGAATGTTTCAATTTCGTATAACGTATAAATTCTTCTATATCTTGCGAGAAAATTTTATGGAAACTCCATGATTATACTGCATGATTTCGTACGAATTTTGAAACTCATAAAATCCATAACAATAAAGTACGTCAGATTCATTAATTATTTTAATAATTTCTTCCTCATAATAATTTGACACAACTGCAATTTTTACCAAAAAAGAGACATATTTGAAACTGAATTGAAATCTGAAACATTGAAACTGGAACAATAATTCTAAATTGAAAAGCTTTTACAATTGGAACATTAAAACTTGATTAATTTTTAAAGCATTCATTTTCAAAGTGGAAGCATTCTAACTATTCTAAAAAAGTCGAATAATTTTAATTTCAAGGCCTTCAAAATTGAACCCTATTTCAAAGTAAAATATTCAAAATTATAGAATTTACAATTGAAAGTTTTATAATTGAAATTTTTTTATTGCAACGTTAAAAATAGTATGTTTCTAAATTTTTAAGATTAAAAAATATACAGGAAAAAAGTATAAGCTCTCTATCGATACCAGCAGATCACTTCACTCATTGACAAAACGTAACTAAAATAAAGAATTGACAGCTTCATACTTGTGACATGGATATTCCGTTTTCTTAAATTTATCAAAATTTTGATTCTATAAATTGAGAAACCATTGGTGTCAAACTTCAGACAATCGCAGCAAATAAATTTTCAATACTATCTCAATAGTGCAGCAATTCAGATTGCTCATGCAAATGAATGATTTCAGTAAAACATCAATTTCGTACATCTTCAGAATGTCATTTTTCATTTTTGTTGTCAAGGAGATGTTTTTGGTTCCATGATGTCTCCGCATGTCATAATTTAAACAAATAATTCTGTAAGACAGTCAACTTTTTTCCGTGTACAATAATTTTTAATAGCGAGTCTGACTAAAAATTGAAAAATTAAAATCGAAATCGTTAAAATGTTAATAATATCAGAAAGAAACTTTCAAATTATTAGCTTTCAAAATGGAGCAATTATTTTATTTCAAGCTGAAGGCCTTTTAAAAAGCAAGTAAAAAAAGTTGCAGCAAAATTGCTATCAACTTTTTTTCCGTGTACAATAATTTTTAACAGAAAGTCTGACTAAAAATTGAAAAATTTAAATCGAAATCGTTAAAATGTTAATAATATCAGAAAGAAACTTTCAAATGATTAGCTTTCAAAATGGAGCAATTATTTTATTTCTAGCTAAAGGCCTTTTTTTAGGTCCCAGATATTTTCCTTATGTTCTTTAATTAATAATATTTTTCTAAAAATAACTTAATAAATAACTTATATCAAAGCATAGTTTAGCCAAGTTTCAAAATTTTAGACGACTTCGTTCAGGACTTATAAATAAAAACGTAGGCCCAAAATGTCTGGTAACGTACCTGTCCAAAACTAGAAATTTAAAATGAAAAATTGCTAAAAAATATTAACAAAATTTGTTTAATATTTGAGATTCACAGATATCACTTATATTAAGTTAAAACAGACAATAATCAAGAAAAGGGTTCAAAATTTTAGATCGAGGATTCCAAATATCACTTCAAAGACTGTCTCACAAATTTTTTCTCTTGTCACGCGACATTGCTATTTTAGGATAAAACTCAAAAATAATTATTTTACAATTATTTTTTGTATGATGATCCTGCATCCTGCACCAGTACAGTTCAATAATAACTTGAGAAGTTTAAAAATCACTTTCATATATCAGACTTCACACTCTTTTCCTATTCCCACCGTTTTTAAATTAATTTTTCTTTTTTTCCCTGTTTTCAAGTAACTTCCTCTGTTTCTCGTTTTTTCGCTTAAGTGCAAACTGAATTAATAGAAACCAATAAGAAAATCCAACTATTTTTGGTGAAAAGTTGATTTTTTGTTGTAGAAAATGTAATTATTTTGTTGAAAATGGAACTATTTTGTTGAAAAGTTATCTTATTTGGTCAAAAATTCAACTACTTGGTTGAAAGTTGAACTACTTTGTTAAAAATTAATTTTTTGGTTGGACATTCATCTCTTTGGTTAAAAATTTAATTATTTTGTTAAATATTCGTTTTTTCTTTGGTTGAGAATTAATTTTTTAAACTAAAAATGTAACTATCTCATTTTTGGTTAAAAACTGCTCTTCTCTAGTTGAAAATTCATGTATTTTGTTCAAAATTCGTCTTTTTTGTTTGAAATTGACTAGTTTTTACTTCAAATTTAACTCTTGTTTGAACGAAAAATCAACTACTTGGTTTAAAGTAGCACTATTTTCTAAAAAATTCTTTTTTTTGGTTGAAGATTCGTTATTTTATTTGAAAATTCATCTATTTAATTGTAGAATATTCGTCTTCTTGGCTTCAAAATTCAACAATTTTGTAGAAAATTAAACTATTGGGTTGAAAATTATCTTTTTTTTTTGAAAATTCATATTTTTGGTTGAAAATTGAACTATTTGGTTAAAAATTAAACCATTTATTTGAAAATTTAACTATTTGGTAGAAAATAAACTTTTTTGGTGAAAAATCATATTTTTGGGTTGAGAATTCTACTGTTTTGCAGATAATTCGTCTTTTTGGCTACAAAATTCAAAAATTTTTTTGAGAATTAATGTATTTTGTTGAAAAATATTATTTTTTGGTAGAACGTTAATCTTCTTGGTGGATAATTTATTTATTTTTTACTTAAAAATTTAACTATTTGGTTCAAGATTCATCTTTCTTGGTTCAAACTTCAACTACTTGGTTGAAAGTTGAACTAATCTGTTGAAAATTCATTATTTATTTGGTTTAAGAAATAATTTTTTCATCTGAAAATTTAACTAAAATTTAACTCTATATGGTTGAACATTTATCATTTATAAGTTGAAAATTCTACTATTTGGTACAAAATTCATGTGTATTGTTGAAAATTCGTCTTTTTAGGTAAAAAATTAATCTTGTTTGTTGAAAATTCATCTTTTAGTTGAGGGTTGAACTATTTTGTTAATAGTTTGTTTTTTTTTCGTTGAATTCAACTGGTTGAAAATTCGTTTTTCTTTTTGTTGAAAAGCAATTGTTTAAACTAAAAATTTATCTACTATATTTTTGGTTGAAAACTTATGTTTTCTATTTGAAAATTCAAATATTTGGTTGATAATTCAGCTATTTGGTTAAAAATTCAACTATTTTATTGAAAGTTTAATTATTTTTTTGAAAATTCAACTAACTGGTTGAAAACGCATCTTTGTAGGTTGAAAATTCATCTTTTGTGGTAGAAAAGTCGTCTTTTTTGGTTGTAAATTTATCTTTCTTGGTTGAAACTCAACTTGTTTGTTGAAAATTTAACTGTCTTCGAAAAACTGCGTCTTTTTGTCTTGAAAATTTAACTATTTGTTTAAAAATATTTGGGTGAAAATTAATTTTTTTAAAGATTTTTTTTTTAGATTGAAAATTCATCTCTTTTGGTATTTTGGAATGTGAAATTTAATATTTTAACATTTTAAATTATTCTTGATTCATTACTGAAAGGCATATTGGCAACTAAATTCACTAGAATTGCGAAAAAACGCAGAATAAAGGTATAATTCGTGTTTAGTTAACGGCTATTCCTTCATCGATTTGCATAAAACCTTTTGGAATCAATAAAAATTGCTAAAAAATAACTTTCGTGCATACACATTCTTCATTTTTTAGAAACAGGACACAGCAGATTCAGAAAAAATCGAAAATATATCACTTTTATTCTTTCAGTCGACCTGTAGCCTACAATATTCAACCGATTCGTCTTAAAATTTTAGGATAAATTGACTTGATGAAGCTCCAGAGGCATTTTTCAAAGAAATTTTGATTCACTAATTATTTCTAGAGATACTTCACTTTCTATGTCCAATAATAAGTAACTGAACTGATAAATATATTTTAAATTATAATATACATATGAATACCAATTATATGTATTGTATTGTGTTGAGTATTAAATATTCTTATTACTTTGCAATGACTTTTTGATTTTACCAAAATTTTTATTTAAAAAGAAGTGAAATCTCACCAAAAACATCTACGATGCAAAAAAATACACAAAATAAAAAATTATCAGCACAATGAACATAGTTCGTGAAATCAAAGTTTTCCAAGTAATTCTAAAAGATATCTAAATTTTTAAATGTATTAAATTTTATTAGCCAATTTATTTAGGGGCAGTTCAAAAACTACGTAACACTGCCAGGGGGGAGGGTAACAGGTTTTTGTAATGATTTGTGACGAAGGGGGGGGGGGGAGTAACACAAAATGTGACAGCACACATGGAAAATATAAATGCGAATAACAATTTCTTGAAATGCTTGAAGAATGAAAGTTAGTGGTTTCATTTTACAAGTAAAGCATCCAAATAGACTTCGTACTCTTTTCCCTATTCCCCTCTTTTTTCCTTTTTCGAAGAATTCCTATTTTTTTGCCTGTTTCCAAGAAACTTCCCCTATTTCCCCTTTTTTCGCTCAAATGCGAACTGAATTAATAGAACCCAATAAGAAAATCCAACTATTTTTCTTTGAGAGATAATTCTTTTTAATTGAAAAGTGTACTACGTATTATATTTTTGTTTTAGAATTCATCTCTTTTGGTTATTAAAAATTGTACTGTTATTCAGTTGAGGATTTAACTACTTTTTTGAAAAATTTAAAATTTATTGTTTTAAGATTGAACTATTTTATTGAAAATGAGTTTTTTTTTTTAAATTAATTTTTTCAACTGGAAAATTAACTATGCCATTTTTGGTTGAAAATTGATCGTTTCCAGTAGAAAATTCAACTACTTGGCTGAAAGTTGAAATTCTTTGTTAAATACTCATTTTATTGGTTAAATATTTAACTATTTTGTTGAAAACTGATCGTTTTTAGATGAAAATTCAACTACTTGGTTGAAAGTTGAACTACTTTCTTAAACATTCACTTTATAGGTTTAATACTTAACTATTTTGTTGAAAATTCGTTTTTCTTAAATTAATTTTTTTTACTGAAAATTTAAGGATTCCATTTTTGGTTAAAAATTTATCGTTTTTAGTTGAAAATTCAACTATTAATTTTATTTCATTGAAAACTCAATTACTTGGTTGAAAGTTAAAATAGTTTATTAAACGTTCATTTTATTAGTTGAATATTTAACTATTTTGTTGAAAATTCGTTTTTTTTTGTTTGAAATTTAATTTTTTTACTGAAAATAAAATTTTTCCATTTTCCTTTGAAAATTGATCGTTTCTAGATAAGATTAGGTAAGATTAGATTAGATAAATTAGGTAGATTAGATAAGATTAGGTTGAAAATTTATGTATTTTGTTGTAATTTCGTCTTTTTCGTAGAAAATTAATCTTCTTGATTGAAAATTCAACTAAATACTTGGTTGAAAGTTGAAGTACTTTGTTGGAAATTCATGTTATTAGTTGAAAATTCAACTATACATATTGTCAAAAAATCGTTTTTTTTTGTTTGTTGGGAATCAATTTCTTAACTGCAAATTTAACTATTCCATTTTTTGTTGAAAATTGATCGTTTTTAGTACAAAATTCAACTATTTGGTTGAAAACTAACTTTTTGGATGAAAATTTATATTTTAGGATTGAAAATTCAACTCTTTTGTAGAAAATTCGTCATTTTTGGGTTAAAAATTCAACTATTTGTGCGGAAAATTCAACTATTTGATTAAAAATTAACTTTTTAGTTGAAAATTTAACTGTTTTCTAGAAAATTCACCTTTCTGGCTCTTTGGTTAAAAATTAATCTCCTTTTGTTGAGAATTCAACTATTTTGTTGGAAGTTCGTCTCTTTTAGTTGAATTCAACTGTTTTTTATTTAAAATTAAAACTCTTTTAGGTTGAAATATCAACTATTATATTTTTCGTTGAGACTTCATCTTTCTTTATTAAAGTCAACTGTTTTTGATTTGAAATTAAAGTCCTTTTTTGACTGAAATATTGAAATTATTATATTTTTAGTTGAGAATTAATAATTTTGATTGAAAATTCACCTACTGGGTTGAAAGTTGAACTTCTTTTTTAAAAATTAATTTTTTTATGTAGATCCATCATTTTAGTTGAAAATTCATCTATTTTGTTGAAAAGTAATCTTTTTTGTGGTCTTTTTAACTGTTTTGCTGAACATTCGTCTTTTTCGATAGAAAATACGTCTTTTTGGATTGAAAATTCAACTTCCTTCTAAAAAATTCATCTTTTGGGCTTGAAAATTTAACTGTTTGGTTCAAAATGCAACTGCTTTTGGTTGAAGTATATTCTTTTTTGTTTAAAAATTCGACCAGTTGGTTGAAAATTCAACTTTGTGGGTTGATAATTCAAATAAATGGCTAAACTAGCAACTGTTTTGTTGAAAATTCCTCTCTTCTGCTTGAAAAATCATTTATTTGGTTTTAAATGCAACAAAATAATACATTTCAAATTACATGTATTATTTTGTTATGTTAGTGGTGTTGACCAGATAGAAATAATTTAAAATTAACAGTTCTTAATGATTTTTAGATTTAATCAATTTTTACGGGCATTAAATTTGAAGTTTTTCAGTTTTGGTGGTTTCCAATTTCAAATTTCACAATTCTGTAGGTTACTACTTTAAAATTCTACAACCTAGAAACAAAGAACCAATTGGAAAATTTGAATCGGTTTGAAGTCACTTTCTCATTTTCGGAAGAATTTAAAATTCAATACTTTTAGATTATAAATTCGCTACATTCAACTTCGAATGGACTAAGATTTAAATTTTGAAAATTAAATCATTTTAAATTATTGCGCCTTAAGTTGTTAAATTTTCAATTTTCAATTGAAATTCTTAATAGTTAAACAATTTCCGGTGCTTTTTTCTTGATTTGTCAAATTTTTATTGGCCTAAGTGTACAGTTGTTTTTGATTTGAAAATCTTATAATTTGTAATGCTTCAAATTTGTACAATATTGAGAGTTTGGGTTTGAAATTGTTTAATTTTCAATACATATTTGATTTTCAGTTTTAAACTTTTCAATATGTAGAATTTTTCCACATTTTAGATTCATTGATTTGAAGATTCTTTTTTGAATAATTTAAATGATAAATGGTTCAATTTTGTAGCTTTGAATTTGAAAATTCAAATCCAATAAAACATGACTAATAAACTGTCACATAGATTTGACAGAATAGGTCGTGAGACAAAAAACATGCGGAAAATGAGCGGAAACACAGGAGTTTCAATGTGGGCAAAGTGAGTGAATGAATTTGAAGATTATTATTAACTAAAAATGAATTTGAATTGACCTGAATTTGAATTTGAATGAATTTGAATATTATTATTAACTAGCAAAAAATGCGCGCTTTTAACATGTTTCTTATTTAAATTGTCTCATGATGAAATTAAAATATATAGTATGCTTATATTAAAATAGCTACATCGGCTTTCATAAAATTTTAATTTTAATTTTAATCGTCAACTCGTATAGTTTTGAACGTTTATAGTTTAAAACCATTAAATTTTAAACATCTTTTTGAAATAGGTCTATCTTGAAAATTTGCAATTGAAGATTCTTCAATTTTTAAGATTTACAATTGAAGAATCATAATTTGGAATAGTTCCATTTTCAAACGATGTAATTGAACCTCTCGCGATGAAAAGAAGATAGGCGTGGATTCAGCCTAAGAAGTATTGTCCTGGAAGTCAATTTAAAAAATTTTTTGAGTTTTAATTCTAAGGACTGATACTTGTATATATTTTCAAGGCGCATCTTTTTATCCTTTTGCAAAAATTGGTAAGTTTTGTAGTTTTTGAAGTAATTAGTAAGAAGTAGATTTTTCGAAAACAAAAAATTTCAATCTTTTTACACTTCAACTCGAGCTAACTTAGCCGATTTTCAAAATTTTTTTATTTTATTAATACTAAATACGTTTTTTAGCCTTTCGAAACTATTTAAGAAAGAAAAACGTAAATATTTTAATAAACAAAAAAGTTGTTAATTTTTTAGAGACTTTGCAAAAATCATGAATTTCAACATTCAAGCGCTTCGTTTATCGAGCGAATTTTAAGCAACGGTAAACTTCCATTGAGAAAGTTGTTGATTAAGGTTTAAAGAAGTTTTCTGGAAAGTTTTAGCTCAATCGGATTAATGGTTAAAAAAATTATGAATGTTTTAAATTGCAAGCGGCAATCTTGACGCTGCCCTATGCATGTGCATCCTCGGCTACGAACATGTTGCAGCGGACGATATGAAGGTCAAGTCAAAAACCAAAACTAATAATAGCAACCGTTTGTAATACTCTTATAAATTATACTATAAATAAAGCAAAGAACCAGTGAATGGATTATTTTGTAGAATAGCTGCAAAAGTATTATTTTTGAGATAGGTTTACTTTATTTAATACTCTTTTAATTTGAGAAAGAATCTTAAAATGAATTGAGGTAGAAAAAGAAATAAGCATAAAGAGTTATGGATTAAAAATAGGAAAAAATATTCTAGAAATCAGGTACAATTGGAAACCATTAACAGAAATTTTTAATAAACGATTATCATAAATGTAATATTTTGGGACTACCTCGAACTCCCATATAAGGACAGTTTCGGGAGTTGCATCGCACTGGCCTTGGTCCTAAACCGGCGGTATTAGATTTGTGTAAAATTTGACTCCCCCGTTTATATCAAATGCCCACATTTTGAGAACCTCTGAACCCGAAAAACAGGTTTTTACGAATGTGTCTGTATGCATGTATGTATGTATATATGTATGAATGTATGCATGTACGTACGTATGTATGTATGTCTGTATGTATGTATGTATGTGAACACGATACTTTTGAAAGAATTAATCTATTGGATTGGCCTTTGGTACACTCTTTTAGTGTCGAAAACTGAAGGTCAAGTTCCTTAGCCAGCCATTTGGGATGAAAATTCAAGATGTTGGGGCATTTTCAAAATTTTTGAGACCATTTTTTTTCAAGATTTGTAAATTATATGTACGGCTATTTATAGTACTCAGGAAGCCGAACAATTTATCTCTATGACTTTTTTCGATAAAAAAAAATGATGAGAGTTATAGCATTTTCAAAATTTAAAAGAAAAACGATAATGGAAATTTTAAGCCAAACAATGCACGATATGAAAAAAGTCAAGAGGAGAAAAGCGTTGCTTTTTGCAAGCCCTATAAGACTGTCATAACAACTTTTTGAATTTTTTCAAAAAATCGAAAATTCAAATTTTGAGCCAAATAACGCGAGATACGAAAAA
>JAUMHM010082889.1:0-13584 GCA_032362435.1 Melikaiella ostensackeni
CAAAGAGAAACGAACGATGTTTCTTATCGAATTCTCGGCTCCAGCCGACGTTAACATCACAGTCAAGGAGAAGGAAAAGGAAGAGAGGTATCGAGACCTTATACGAGAACTGCGAGCAGTGTACAAAGAATATTTGGCTGAAATGATTGTCCTTGTCATCGGTGCTCTCGGAGGTGCGAAACGATCACTGGTTCGTAATCTCGAAGCCATACCCGCGTGCCGCGGCCGCGGTCGCCCATCTCACGGTTGTGAGGCTTGGCCATTGGTATGATTTACCGCGGTTCTACTGCGAGCCGGTGTCATTTTCATGAATGGCAGTCGCTCCCAGGGAGACCCTGCGGTGGTTGTTTGACCAATTTTTTTAAATTATATATATATATATATATATATAAATGTTTCGTTTTTCTGCCAAGTAATTATTATTTAATCATGAATGTTATTTGAGGAATATGGTTGAAAGTTATGAATAGGTGAAGAAGAAATCGTCGATAACAAGTGATAATATAGTTTTGAAGGCTGCTATGTTAGAACGGTTTCAACAAGTAAGAGACAGAGGTGATCTAATATCCGGGCCGATCATTAGATTTAGGTTATTCAAATTAGAGAGAAAGCTCTCATCTTAAACAAAAAACTAGACCAGTAACGGATCCACGAGTAAGGGAGGGGGTATTTCGGGACCCCCTCCCCCCGGGAGATTCAGAACCCGGATTTCTTGTATTAGTTTGCTGTCGATTGACGTATCATATCTTGCAATCGAAAAATTCGGAAAAATAGATTGCCTATGAAATATATGAATTATCATATTCTTCAAATGTAGAATATACGAATTTTATTCAATATTACTACGAAAAATTTAGAAATGCAGTGACTTTAATGTATTATCATAGATCAGTACGTATTATGTATAGGTAATATCGGTAAAATTAGTAAATCAGGTTTCGTTAGGTAATGAAAGTGGAAGTTCTGAGCCCCCCCCCCCTCTTCGCAAAATCCTGAATCCGCCACTGAGCTGAACGGTCCTCAAAAGTTTAAAGTAAAGAAGCAGGCACCAAACATTTTAACGTGTAACAGCAAAATTCGTTCCTAATTTCAGATAGATATTTAGTTTACCTTTGTCTTGGACAAACTGAACACACATCATTCATCAATTTGTAGAGGTATTTAAGGTTATGTTTAGGCTTTCAAACAGTTTTGAATGATGTCGTTTATTGAGATCCATGTTTGAATTTTTATTTAATTGAATTATTTTGATTACATTGAGAAATTAGAGAAAGTTATAACCGTACGTGATAAAAATACGATGCGCATGCGCGGTACCGCGTGGGGCCCGCGTTGAGAGCACTAGTTCATACGGCCATGACTGTTTACATCATAGAAATGCTCGGAAAGAAGTCTCGTTATTGCAAGCCATATCCTAGACCTTCTCTAAATCGAGGTTCCAGTGTACTATGATCGAGTGCGAAGCGCGATACACGTAATGAGAATGCATACCTTAAAGCCGGAGGATCTTTGAAAAACGAAAATTCAAAACCGCTAAATTACAGTTATCAGTGGCTTGACTTCTAATTTCTAAAGTCCTGTGCAAAAATTTGGGTAAAGTACAATGACCGAGCGCGGAGCGCGAGGTAAATATACACTCAACTCTGGATTGAAGTCACCTGAGTTTATGTCCTTCCTAGAATGTCTGCAAGCTCGCATTCGTGGATGAGGGGTACAAGACGCAGAAAGAGAAGATTGCCGCCGCCTTGCATTTGTTGGTACGGGGTTCAAGGGGCCGAGAGAGAGGGGGACGAGCTCAGCGAAGTCACGTAGTTCCCGCTGAGTGTTTACATCATATAAATTCTTGGAATCGAGTCACGGCCATCGCGACCATACCCACAACTGGACATGAATCCAAAATTGAGCTTGTCATCGCGAGCGAAGTGCGAGATCTAACGGACGCGGTTGGATGAAGTTAGGCGGTTTTAATTTTCCGTAGTTCAGTTCAAAAACTGACCTGTTTAAATCCTGAAACAAAAGTTTTAGGGGACGCGCGTTAACCCTGAGAAGAATTTTTCTCGGAGGTGCTTGCTTTTTTCAGGATGTTCCTCTTACAATTTGATAGAACTAAGCAATTGCTCAGAAGAACTATTTTGTTTTCATTTCTATACGAAAGAAATAAAAAACCTACGCAATTATTTCTGGGAGTCAGAATCAGCGTTTTTTCTAACGGACCTTTCTTCTCACAGGAGTCTTCCCGCAAATAATTGGTTTTTTAAAGCGCTTCCTTCACGATTCAATGAAGCTAAGCAGTAGCTCGAAAGTGATTCCTTGTTTTTTTTTATTTTGAATGCGTTAAAGTTAGATAGTACTTTGTGTCTCCTAAAAGAATCGAGTTGCAGCCCTAACGCCCTTATGGCCCAGGACTCTCCAGATATGAAATGAGAAAAATTGAATCGATTTCAATCCTCTTGTGAGGATTCAAAAAGGATAGAACACAATCTCGAATCAAATTTGAAAACTATTTGTATTGTTCATGTCAGGAACACCCACCATTGGTATGAATACTCACTTTATTCTATCTGTCCTTGGAAAAGAAAAGCAAATAATGATAAGAAATATGTGAAATCATTTCTTGCCACATCTTTCTGAGTGGAAATCAACTCTAATGACGTAAAGTGATCAATATAGTGCTTTGGATGCTTTCTTCTTAATAATTATTTAATAAACTTCAAGTAAAAGTATTGGAAAGTATATAATGGAATGGAATTTATTGAGACCCTTAGTTTTTTATTTTTTCAGAAAGTATATTCAAGAGTATTATTCTTCTGCGTGTAGATTGTACACCACTTTGTCTGTCACCTCAACTGTTTGCGTCACGATAAAGCAAACAGTTTCAAGGTTTTATATTTATAAGATACCATGAGATAGCAGTAAGTACATATAATTATTCTTGTCGATTTGTACAATATTCATTAAAGTTACACTGGTTACGAATTACCTGTATCTAGACGACAAAATGATAATTCTTATTACGTTTCTGATCATCTCATTAGCAGTTTTTGCTAATTCTATTGGTAAGTATATAATAATATAAGTGTGATTGCCAAAAAGTTGACCATTTTAAGTTCCAATCATTTTCGCGAATGCTTTAGATTAATACAATTTTTTTCAATAATATTTCAGTAAAATACTTCTATCGAAGCACAATTTATCTAGTAATGTTTGAAAATTTGAGGGGATTTCGTTTAGAATTCATAAAGTAAAAAGTATAAAAAGTATTCTGCCGTGTGATTAGCCCGTATTACAAATTTAAAATACAAGATTTTGTCGATCCTTTCATATGAATGTGACAATGTGGTCTTCAATACTGAAAGTAAAAAAAAACCTGAATATCACTTATTCTTCATTTTCATGAGGATACCATATGAACGTTACGCTCCGCAGTACTGCTCTGGTACATCCTAATATATTTTTGTGACGTATGCATAGAATGCTTGTTTTTTGAGGCAGGTATAGCATGCGGGAAGTGAACTATTCTGGAACCGTCGTAAAAAGTAGTTATAAATGATAATATTGTGCTAGAAGTACATTTTTTGCAAAAACTACATGGAGATGGCAATTTTTCGTCTCTATAAGGTTTGCACAAAGTGCCACACTCCTGTACTGTGAGATTAGCGTGCGGGAATATGATATTTCCGCACGGTTGTGCATAGGGGAATATTCCGGTGCTGAAAAAATGTGCGGGACTTCTTTGAATCAAAAAGTTCGGTTGAACTTTGGCTGTATTCGAGAATCTACTGGAAGCACTGAGATTACTGGCGTTACGTCACACAAATAACTGGATGAGGAGTGGGGAGTCGCTCAAAGCACTGGTGCAGTGATCGCAACGCTAATAAAATTAACACGTGTAGCGCTGTGATTGGTTCCGGAGTGAAGTACGTCATCAATGACGTCAGAACTACGCCATTTTTCGTAATGTATTTCGCAGTAATTTTCCTGGAGAAAGACCCAGTAGTACTGTCAGCAAGATGGCTCCTACATACTGCGCATTTTTCAATTGAGCTTATATGATGTTTATTCATTTAAATTGAAAAACATTATTATTAAACATTTTGGTTGTTATTATGACAGTATATTTATTACTTGACAGCAAGTTTTTTTATTTTTTAGTATATGTTAATTTCTTTTTGAATATAAATAAGAATTAAATATGAATTAATTATATGCAAATAATCATATTGGATATAATTATTTGCTCGATATTATGTTGAGGCCATGTAATACTTATCCGATTCCTACTTTACGGACATTTTTTGCAGCAACTTACATCCACACTAATTGAGATCTCGAGTTGTAAATTTGGGAAATTAATTGAAGGGAGTAAGGAAGGTTTATATGGTCCTAATTTCTTGTGATTATCAAAAAAAATTAATTCCCTATAATACCTGCAATAGTTGATATTTCGAACAAAAAGTTCTTCATTTTGAATAAAAAATTGTTCAATTCTGCCGCAGAAGACTAATTCAAGAAAGAATTCTTGAACCTACAATAGAAAAAGATTGAAAATCAATCGCTAGAAAAAATCAATTTTCAATTGAAAATATCAACCTACAACCAAAAATGGAAAAGTTTCATTTTCAGTTTAAAAAATCAATTCGTAACAACAACAAGAAGAGAATTTTCCAATAAAATTGTTTAATTTTCAACGAAAGAGATGAAGTTTCAATTAAAATGATGAACCTTTAACAGAAAAAATGAATTTCCAACAAAAAGAGTTCAATATTCAACCAAATGATTGAATTTTCAACCATTAAGCAAAGATTGGTTTCAATCTGCTGGGTACCCTATGAATACTTAAGATTTCTTTTAATTGAGGTGTTAATGATTAACTCAATTATCCAAAAGATATCTATCTTACTTGAATATAGTTTTAAAAAATGAGGAAGTTAGCAATCTTCCAGAAAAATGTTATTGTTTTGAACTCTTACCTTTTCTTTTTTTGAAAAATGGAATAATATGAAGATATTAGTTCTAAATCAGCCCACAGAAAAGATGCTGTTTTAACCAAGATGATTCATTTTCTACCAAAAAGACCAATTATCGACAAAATACATGAATTTGCAGTCAAGTAAATGAATTTTCAGCTAGAAAAGATCAATTTACAATTTAAAATATTATTTTTAAACTGAAATAAAGAAATTTACATTTTTAGTTACAAAAAATAATTCTCAACAAAAACAAAAAGAAATTTTTAACAAAACAGTTAAATTTTCAACGAAAGAGATGAAATTTTAAATAAAATTATGAATTTCCAACTGAAAAAATGAGTTTGCAACAGAAGAACTTAATATTCAACGAAATAGTTGTATGTTCAACCGGAAAAATGCTTTTTCAACCAAGGATATTCACTTTCTACCAAAAGATGACTTATCAACAAAATACATGAATTTTCAGTCAAGAAGATGAATGTTTAGCTATAAAAGATCAATTTCCGATTAAGAGTATCATTTTTCAACTAAAATAGGAAGAGTTACATTTTCAGTTACAAACAATAATTTTCACAATAATTATCAACAAAAAAAGAGAACTCTTTGACAAAATAGTTCTTGACAAAAGAGATGAAGTTTCAACTAAGATGATGATTCTTCAACAGAAAGAAACAAATTTTTAACAGAAGAGTTTAATATATTCAACTAATTGAATTTTCACCCGGAAAAGTTATTTTGTAACCAAGAAGATTCGTTTTCTACCAAAAAAACGAGTTATCAACAAAATACTTGAATTCCAACCAAAAATTTTAAGTTTTTATTAAAAGAGATAATTTTTTAACCAGATAGTTGAATTTTCAAATAAGAGAGACAAATTTTCAACTAAAGAGATGAATCCAACGAAATAAATTTTTTTAAAAATTACTTCAACTTTCAACCGAGTAGTTGAATTTTTGACGGAAGAAGATGACTTTTTGACCAAATAGTTTTATTTTCAAGAAAATAATTGAGTTTTGACCAAATGTGATCGTCCGCGAATTAATTAATGACACCGATGCGATAAAAAATTTAATCCTAAATTTCAGGTTATATTTTAGCTTCAAGGGTTTCGAGGTTAATTTATTTATATAACCAGTAGCTTTTTGTGGCATTGATAGTTTTCGACATAATAGATAGAAAAATTTGTAGAACTTCACTTTTAAACGTTCTTTCACGAGACAATAATGTTATACTTTTGAAATTCATAAGTACGCAAGGAAAACTGACCACTACATGAAATATTGAATTTGTTCTTTTCAATCTGAATGAATGACACTTTTAGTTTGTTTCACGAATTAACGAAAAAAAATGGTTAATAATTTGTATTTAAAAAAAGAATTCTTTTAGACGATTTGAATTTTCGCGGGACTTCGAATAGAACAGTTAGCGCTACCTAGTGGCCGGTAAGCTCCCCTCTTTCACGGACGGCGTTGATCATTTACTGTTGCGCGTTCCATCGCGCTCCGAAATTTCGGCTTTTCCCTTCGTCCGCATCCTCCCTCGCAGCGTCTGATTGGTCAATGTCGAATGTGCAGTTCAGCGACTTTTGTTAGAGGCGCTACAGAGTTTCAGAGTGTTCACGAAATGGATAGAAAAAGAGTCAAAAGAGAGGACCCAATTTTCAACAACCCGACGATACGTGATAATACAGGAAGGTATGTATTTTCAAAAATGTATGGATTTTTTGGGTGTAAAATGATACTTCTTCAACACGTCTTCTTGTTTTTTTCTTTTTAAACAACACGTCCTAAGCGCGAAATACAACATTAGTGCAAGCTGTGCAAGCAAAATATCCTGCACTATTGTTGCAATTTTCACAAATAAAGGGGGGAGTAAATAGAAAAAAGCAAATTATGAGAAAATCTTCAAGAAGGTTGAGAAAATTAGAAATTTAAAAAAAATTGCTTGATGAAGGAATATTTGCTAAATTCCTAAATCCTAACCTAATTTATGATGTTTTTGTTTTGGTTTTAGGCAAGTCAGTATCACTTTTAAGTGTCAACGACCAGGATGGAAATTTGTTAATGGGTAAATAAAGGAAACAACTTGTGGGGGATTTTGAATCATCATAATTATCAATGTCACGATATTCGATGTGAAATTGTAAGTTCTTAAGTGCAGTGATAAATTAAAAGTGAATAAATAGTATTGAAAATTGAATTTATTGTTTTTAATCATTATTATGATCATTTCAAACTATCAAGCCCAACCCTTTGCCTTTTATTGTACAAAAATTACTGTCGCTGGTTTTTGTGATAAAAACGTATCTGATAATTTTTGGCAATCTTCGACTTTCGAAAACCAGAGAATAAATTTCTCTAATTGGAAAAAACAGATTTAAAAATGAAAAAATAAAAAACTTGAATTTCGAATTTTGAAAAATTTTCAGATCGAGGAATATGAATTTAAAAGAATAAATACTTAGGTCGATAATTAATTCAAGCAAAATTCTTAAGTAATTGAAATTTCAATTTGAGTAGCAGAAACTTCAAGAAACAAGAGATAGAGGACTAAGATTTTGAAATTGGAAAAATATAAGGTTCAGGATTGAAATTTCAGAATTTTGATTTGTGAATCTCAAAGATATTATTTCAAAATACGAACATTTCACATTTATTTCAGAAATAGTTGCAAGTTCGGTTCAAAATTTGCAATTAAAAAGTATTTTCTCATTTGAATATTGCAAAAATCATCAACACTCAAGAATTCACAAACTGGAAAACCTTTGTATTCGAAATTCTGGAATCAAACTTGTCAATACTCGCAAATTGATATTTAAATATTTCAAACTGATTTGAATTGAATAAAGGAATAAAGAGCAATTGAAAAAGGGCATTATGTGACAATTATGTGACAATTATGAGACATGTCTCCCACTCCCTAAAAAAAACGACATGGTATGTGACGCACGATGACAAGATAAAAAAAGTATCCTGGCCAAGTTCAACGAAGAGCGAGTATATATTAATTCTCGAAAAACTTACTCATTGCTGAATATATATGTTTCAGACCATATTGATCCTCTACAACTACAGTCCAAATTAATAATTAGAGACAAACTTACAGAACTCATAACCACATAATCAATTGAACAACTATATTACAAAAATCCGTTAGATCCCCCTAAAAAAAAAAACTTCAAAAAAGTAAAAAAAGGTTGTTGGGCAATACAGGAGAAGAGAATGGAAACAAAAATAAATTAATTTGGAACTAATTACGAATATTACAAAAAGTTATTCAACAAAAAATACTGATATCCGACCGTCAGTCAGAACTCATACCATTTACAAGGGACACTTCTTGTTAATTAACTTCTCACCTGACTGCAAGAATGTAATGAGAGAAAGGCAGAGATAAAAAGATGGCTACCAGGTGAAACAATCCCGCTCAAGTAATCGAACGTGTACACATCACAACGTTCGCAAAATAGGACATCTGGTACTTCGGCGGATGTTCGACGGATATTCAATATCCATGAGAAATCCGTTGGGAATCAAAATGATAATTATATTAGTCCTGCACGAAAAAGTTACTAAAAGGCCCGATAAATTGCTTGTCTATATGTTTTGCCATTTATATCGTCTAGTTCAAATGTTTTCTCATGTAAAATTAAATGTATGGGAAGACATGTACTTGTTGATACTTGTTTCGAGCTTAGTAATATCAAGTACGGTCCTCCGTTGGAAAGGATATTGTGAGGCACTTGATGATGTGTCGATTGATTACGTTAGCATTAACATTTTTTTCCATTCGTCATATTGGAAAGTGCTAGAAAATATAAACTTTTTATGCTCATTCAACGAATATCCGAAATGTAGCATACCTGTATATGTATGTAAAGCAGTTGAGGACGAACGAATATGTAGATATAGACGCGCTCTTGGAAGAAAGACCTTATCAAATACATTTTCCGAACGGTAAATATAAAACTCTAGCAAGGTTACTTGCCAAAACTTCGCGTAAGGTTGATTGTCATCATAAAAAGTCACTTTTTTGAAAATGAATTGAAATTAATATGTCCTTTTAACATTATACTTCGTAATAATTTCTGTATTCATAATATTTCCACTTCCCTAACGTCAATTTTGTAGCCTGACAACATGAATTTTTTCCATCATGATTGGAGTTAGGAATATTATATCACACTTTTATAGTTTCAGAATGCTAATGATAAATTAATAATGTTGATTTAAATGAATAGTTCAATAGACAATTATTATAGATAATTGTAAGATGTAATAGTTGCATGAAAAAAAAACGGTTTGTCGGGCCTTTTGGTACTTTTTTGTGCAGGACTAATATAATTATAATTTTGAGTCCCAACGGATTTTCCACGAACATTGAATATCTTGCAACCAGGTAAGGAGTTAATTGACAAAAATTGTCACTTGAAAATGGTATGTGTTCTGATCGACGGTCGGATATCAGTATTTTTTGTGGGATAATGTTTTGTAATATTCGTAATTAGTTCCAAACTGATTTATTTTTGTATCCATTTTTTTGCCCTGTATTGTCCAATTACTTTATTTCACTTTTTAAATGTTTTTTTAGGGGGTTACAATTCCGCGCGCACTTTACAGACACAGAATATCGGCATCTTCGTGCATGCGTTGCAAAAAGACCTTTTTAGCTGCTGCGCTTGCGCTCATTAAGCAAGATTACTCTTTCAAGCTATTGAGCTTGCGCATTGCGATTCAAAAATTACTTTTCAGGAGTGCCGAAATCATAATCTCACATCTGGCATCATCAGTTTACACTTGACGAACTGATAGTGAGTAGTGAATCGAACAACCCGAAGGCACAAATTACTAATGAATTACCATGAATTATTGAAAATTTCAGAAAAACTTGGAAATTTTTAAATATCTCAACTTTGAGGAAATTTACGGTAATTTATAAATTCACCAGCAATTGTCGGAACCTTGGGCAATTATTGGGTTTTTTCCAAGAATCTTTGGACACCTCAAATTCCCGAGAATTTTTGGTAATTTATAAATTTACCAGAAATTTGCAACAGCTAACATAATTTATCGTGTTAAAAAATTTCCAAACATATTGGAAAATTTCGGAAAATAATCGTCATTTCATCATAGATTTCCAAAATTTCCGGAATGATTGTTCTTATAGTTTCTGAAATCGAGAATTCCCTCAATTTGTTACAAAGAGCGTTATGTGCAACAGGTGCTAAAGTAGGCTGCAACAACTCCTGTGAAGTTGCCATTAGCGCATATCCAGCTCACCTCTAACTCGCCTCCAACTCCCCTTCGGTTTATCTCTGACTCTTACAGCAAACTCCTCACTCGTATGAAACTGCTTATTTCTCGCACTTGTAGTACCACATACTATTATCTTCAATTCGAAATTGATCAAATTTAAAAACTTTTCCCTTGCAATGAACAGAATATAATGCAAATTTGAAATAATAGAGTCACTGTGTAATCGTTTTTATTTATATTTTTAAAGTATTAGAACTCATTGATTTCTATTTTTTCTCACAGAAGCAGGTTCACCTGCAAGATTGCCCAATCAGGTCTACGAACCAGGTCCAGCCAGTACGTCCGGAAGGAAGTTTGAAGAAGGCGAATCATCCACTAATAGATATACGAAAGAGTCGACTGCATCAATTCCACGTTTTCATTACGACAAAGAAGGTATTTTCTACGAGGAAAATGGTCACTATCATCCAGTCCATCGAGGTGTTCCTCTTCTAGAAGCTAATGATTTTATCGTTGGAAGACCGAACAGTGGTTTTGTTGCTCCAATATTTAATAGTGAACGCAAACATGTCATGGCGCACAAAGATGACTATAACTTGCAATATGTTTTTAACGAAGAAGAAGTTCAGCGGTGTCAGAAGGAGTATGCATCCGGCAATATCTCATCAGAATATCGTGTAGTAAATCTTCTAGAGCCACATGGACCTGTCGTAAATGTTCTACCACATGGTCGTGAAGTAAAGATTCAATCTTCCGCTTCAGAAAAGAAACCTCGAAAATCTGGAAAACGTTTCAAATAAAAATAAAAATGGTGTCAAGTGAAAACTATTGTTCGAAGTAGGCGGTTTAAAGCTTCAAGAAGAGCCCAATACATAAAAGAATTAGCATTGAATCCAAAAAATATCGGCGCGAATAAGGATACAATATATTTTCTTCATTCAAGAAAACTTTAACAATAACAATGACAATAACAAACACGTAAACTTATTAATAATTACACAAATGACAATGTACAAATCATGTTCTTCGCATATACTCTTCATAGAATTCTCACTTTGAGCAATAATTATTTTCTTAGAATTATAATAAAATGTATGGACATTTTTCACATTATTTGCTTTTGGACTTATACATTTTCTACTCTAATACCTATCTTTTTGCACTCGTGAAAAGAATCTGAATAATATAGGTACAACTTCGAAAAAAGTTGTACCTATATTATTATCCAAAATGACCTTAAAATTTAAAAACGTATTACCTGAAAATTATAAATAAAAAACATTTTATCATTATCGCAAATACAGTTGAGCTCTGGGATCATAAACTCACGCAACTCGCGTACTATTTTACAAGGTATATATTTCAGTCAATTTTCAATAAATCTATCTCAAGTACTTCAAATATTTTGTTTCATATATACTTTATGTGTGTACCCAATTTCAAATAGTTTTAATAATATTTGTACGAGTTATAATAATTTATGTTTTGATCACTTACTCAATACACAGCCCCACAAAAAAAAGTTGTCAGCCTCGGAAACCAGAATAGGCTTACCCTACGTTTTTGAGGTCGCTGAATTCAAATCCGGAGCCGGTTTGGCTTTATCACGTTTTACCGGAGTTCTGAATCATATTTTTCACAATTCCTTTACAATTATCACTCTTGTGGTTCCCTGAAAAGTTTCCGATAACTTTCTTGAGGCTTAACGAAGCTGCTTGCTGCACTTTGTTCATAGCTGTAACGAAATTCTGATCCCTACACATCTTCCGGATTTGAGGTCCATCGAATATTCCTGCTTTTAGTTTTGCATCCGATAGTTCTGGGAATTGTACTTAAAGATATAAAAAACGGCTATCTTCATCTTCTAAAGCTGATAGAAACTGCTTCACCATGCCCAGTTTTATATGCACAGGTGGCAGTAAGACTTTCGCCGGATCCACTAGTGGAAGGTTGATGATGTCCTTTGATCCTGCACCAAATTTGTTCTAGCTGACCAATCAATATTTTAATGATGATCAGGTCGGTCTCTACTATCCCATAAGCATAGGAAACATGGGTGTTTAAGGTTACCTGATTGCTGACCTAGTATTATTTCCAATATTCTGAAATTCCCATAAATCCGCCAACTGTGTTCTGAATATTTCAATTTATCCAATACCAGCTTGATATTTTCGTGATTTTCTCTTAACGCAGTTGAATGACTACCGGTACGGAAGCAAAAACATGCGTATTAGGAAGCGAATCAGCTTTTAAACTTCTCTTACAGGAATATATGAATAGTCTCTATTCGATGGCTCTGTCAATCCCTGGTTCCAATTCATCAATCAATCCATTTATATCCTGACAGTAAACTAATGAAGGCTGTTTTTCTTTCATGTAATATTCCCTGAAATCTCTTTCTCCATTCCTATAGTCAGTTGCTTTCACATTTTCTCCACCAAGTTTTTCTTTTTGAGTATAGAAACCAAGAATTCACTCGCTTCTTTGGATAGTCCTAAGCTTCTGATGAGATCGTTCAATTTTTCTCTTGAAAAAAGTTGTGGTTTCTTTTCTTTACTTCCTACATATTCATCGTCAATGTCAGATTCACTAGAGAATTCTTCTTCGATAGCCGCTTCTTGGATCTCTGAACTTTCCCGAGAGGAAATACATCAGATTCCTTCAATATCTTGCTCATCTGTATTGCACATCTTCATGGGTCTTATTACTGTCGAAACATCGACGTACGCAATGCTTCTTTTATTTTCTTTTTTTTGTTGAATCCAGTGACATCGTTCTTGCAGAAATAGCAATCCTCTTCATAAATGGGTTCTGCCCATGAAGTTGAACTTTTTAATTTTAGACCTTCAATATTTTTTTCACAATACGAACATCGAAGATGGCGGCTTTCGTAGCCTGCGAAGCCTTTGCGAAAATAGCGGTATGTAGGTGAGCGGGTACGAAACTACTTTACAAACGCTAGAGTTTCCAAGCCTCTTATTACGAACCTTAGTGTTTATACTTTTACGAGTTACGACCTAACCCTACCATACAAACTTCTCAAGTGTTGCCACTATAGCGCACACAAGCACGCGTGCGCTGTAGTGGCAACACTTGAAAAAGATTTCATTTGACTAACTATAAAACTAAAAGTAACATAACCTCACTTGTCTATAGGATGACTGGTATGAAGCTCACGACCCACATTTGATGTTATGTTTAATTTTATTTATAGTTATTCAAAATGATTGTTTGTTGTATTTTTCTTTACTTTCTTCTTTCTTTAGGGGGCTCCGCCCCTCGACCTCGCCAGGGCTCCGCCCCGAACCCCGTCCCCCCTCACCGTCCCACCCCCTACGTTGCTCGCTCTACATCATATG
>JAUMHM010082910.1:0-13584 GCA_032362435.1 Melikaiella ostensackeni
AAATTCTCGGTGAAGGACAGAATTGGCATATCTAGGGGCTTTGGTGATACGCCTAAGAAATTTCTTTTGAATGATCTGAAAGTGATTAATGTTGCTCTTCGACGCACCTCCCTAGATTGTACAGGCGTAAGTTATGATAGGTCAGATAAACATTTTATATATTAGAATTCCATATTCGGGTTTTAGGTTCGAGTGTCTATTAATAATAGGATTGAGACGCGACATGACCCCGAGAGCTTTTTCCTTTGTTTCCTGGATATGCTGCTTCCAATTAAGACGTTTATGAAGTTTACCTACTAGGTATTTTATTGAGTTTTTCCATTCTTTTGGTTCATTAAACATTTTAGGTGGATCTATTTTGTCTGGCCTTCTGACTGAGAAGAGAATTGATTCTGACTTTACTACATTAATTTTTATTCATCAGAGCTTAGCCCATACCTCAATGTGTTCAAGAGCTTTGTAAAGTAGTTTTAAGATTTTTGGGACTGACCAAGAGGAAGTAAGTAGCGCGGTGTCGTCTGCACACGATCCAATTGAAACTTCCGGGACCTCAGGGATGTCATTTACGTAGATAATAAAGAATACCAGTCTTAGAATGCTGCCTTAGGGCACACCCGCTCGAATGGGTTTTCCTTCTGAAAATGTCTGGTTTATCTTGACTGAGAATTTTCTGTTGGAAAGATAAGAGTGTATAAAGTGGATAAGCCCTCGTGGAAATTCGTAATTTATTAGTTTTTTGAGCAGTCCTACATGCCAGACACTGTCAAAAGCTTTTTCTACGTCGAGGAAAACAGCTCCAGTATGTTTTCTTCGATTGAAATTTAAGCTAATTGCTTCAGTAAGCTTGAGCATCATGTGCTGCGTAGAGTGACCTTTTCTAAAACCGTATTGTTTTAGTTTAAGGAGAATGTGAGCTATTTTCCAAGATTCTGGAAAATAGCTTAGTTGAATACAGGCGTTGAAGATAAGTGCAAGGAGAGTGAGCCATGAGATAGGAAGCTTTTTAAGGACTAAATTTGAAATTGAATCCGGACGGGCGCTTTGTTTTTTTAGTACTTTTAATTTGTTTGATCATTTCTCTATGGGTTATTTTCTTGAATTTATTGGTACTTGGTATTTTAAGATACTCAGAGAAAATTTTTTCGCATTCAGTGATGTGCTGTGGGTCTGATGGTTCGTCATGTGGTGAAAAATTACTTTCACAGTTTGCTGCTAGAAGATTTGCTTTGTCGGTAGATGGAAGCGCAAACGTCTGATGCGGTTTTTTGAAGGGGGGAATATTAGTTCGCGGCTTCGTTGGGGCTTTAGTCATACGATATATAGAGTTATCTTTTATTTGAAGTTTACCGACTTCTGTATTCCAACTTTTACATCTGTGTTTTTGAACTTCAATTGCTATAGTTTTCCGGAGGCGATTGATGATATTTTTGAGAGTACAGCTTTTAGTTCTTTGATGTGTTTGGCAGAGTTTGTAACGAGTGTGGATAAGGTCTTTAATCTCGGGGCTGAGAGGTAGATTGTATTTGTTCATTGTAGTCTGAGAGACTGAAGCGTGAATGGCATTTTTTATGCCAGAGGTTAGATGAGATATCGCTTCGTCAATGTGAGAAGTGTTTGTTAGCGAAGGTTCAAATTTAACATGAGTTTCTAGGTTCGAGTTGAATGCTTGCCAGTTTGTTTTTGCAAAATCATAGCAAGGCGCGACCGGAGCTTTTTCACAATTGGTGTGAAGGCTTAGAAGTACTGGTCGATAATCTGAGTCTAATTCGTCAATGATGATAGTGTCGTGATTGTAGAAGTTATTTTTTGTAACTGCAAAGTCGATAAGGTCAGATTTATGTTTGGTATTGTTGGAGAAAAACGTATGCGAGTCTGGTGCGGAGACAAACACTTGTCACTTATGTTTTCGAATAATTGTTTTCCAATTTTGTTAGTGGTTCTACTGTTCCAAGCTAAGTGTTTGGCGTTGAGGTCGCCGACAGCAATTACCGAGGGTAGCGTGACACATGTCAGAAACGTGATGAAACCTCTGGCAGTTAAAGCACTGAGAGGTTTCTTTCGATTTGACATAGGGCTCCACTTTAATTTTTAAAAAAGCTAAGGACTGTAGTTTAAGCAGTTTCTTTGCTTGTGGGGTGTTGGGGACTGTGATTAGGATCTTTGGCATGGCTTTTTCAGTTTGCCGGTTGCGCATGCGGCTAGTTGTGGTAATCGCGAATCTCCCTTCCTTGAGTTCGTCAGAAATCAAGGTTTCGGGGTAGGAAACGGGAATGTTCCTTAGTACAAGTTTAATAGGGGGTGTCTCGACATTTTTATAGAGATAGTATTGTAAACCTTGCTCTTCGAGGTTAGTTATGATTGCGCGGTAGTCTTTGATGTGGGACACGCATACAGAATAGACAACGGAGCCAATGCTATATACTATCGGTTTATATTTAGCGGAAACTTGAAGGACCTTATAAAGGCCTGTATAGGGTTGACTTGCTTCGTCAATTATCACGTTAATTGGGGGTATTTTTTCCGGTGAAACGTCCGACATTGGGTTTGTTATGACAGAGTCTATTTCATGATTTTTATTTGTCGGATTTTTAGTCTGTTTAGAGGTTGTGATCGTGGCGCTACTAGATGTAGTTGAGTAAGATTTATTCGAATTTGACCCTGCGACTCTTCTACGCTTCCTTGAAGATACGCTGGTCCAGTCGTCATCCTCGCGAGAAAGTTTCATCTTTTCTGGTGGCTGGTTCGGCGGTAGGTTACTCACTCCTGGAGTCGGAGGTATGATTGCCCCGATGACCGGAACTCTAATACCCTTAAGGATTTCTTCTTCAGTGTTGGTCCTTGATATTGTCACGTCAAAGGATGAACGCAAACTCTCTAACAATCTGTCCAGTGAATCCCGGTCTCGAGTCGCGCTGTATTTATGGCTTAGTGTCCAGCGGCAGCGCGTTTCTCACACACAGGTGCGCAAAATGTGCCCAGCGCATAATGAACATTCATGATATACTCGCACTGTGGTTTGCTGGAAAAGCGGGATACCATTGACAAGTAACCTCACACGCATGAACCCCCCCCCCATCTCCATAGGAGGGTATATGTATATCAAATGATTTCATCAGCTTATTCCTACAAAGATATCGTTCTGTCATAATAGCACTATCATTTTTTGCGTCTGAAAGCTTAATCTTAGCAAGTTCTCAAAATGACTGAAAAAAACGTAAAATTGTCAAATTTTGAAAGCTTGAAACATCACTAAGAAATATTCTTTTTTTTTAAAAAAACAAAATGATGGCATGTTTCTTTTATTCAAGCTGAAGAAATTTCGTGTTCAACATATTCAACTTTTTTCAAAATGTGTGCATAGGACTTAATCCAAAGAAACATGTTCTTTAGCCGTTTTAAAAAAATTCTAAATTGATGAAAATTTTTTTTTCAATTTACATATTTTTATTAATATTCACTAGCAAAAACTGTGCATAGAATAAATTCGTCATAATTTTCAAAGCGATAGGGAACGTTTTTGGAGTTTTCAAACATTCGAATTTTCAAACAAGAAAAGTGAACAGTAGATATTAACCGATTGCAAAATGTGTTTTCTGCTTTTTTCAAAGGTCAACCCAGAAATTTTTTTCGCTCAGCTCAAACTATTCAACTAATTTGATTATTTTCACTTCACCCTAACGTTCATTCATCCACCAGCTCCAATGAGAATCATGAAAGTATGGCGTACAAATGATAAGATAAATTTGAAAGAGCGATAACGACAAATTAGACAATGATACATTTCAAAAATAAAGAGTCTCATTTCAAAATAATTGTTCGAGGATAGTAATCATCTTTGACTTTCCTTTGGAAGTCGCTTTTTTCTATTGTTTAATCATCCTCTGCTTCGATTTTTATGGGTCTCATAAAAAATAGTGAAGAAGCCATAGGAGATTGAAAAAAAAAGAAATGCAAACGCCGTGCTGCAATAAAATAAACAACGCGATTTCGTAGAATACAACTAAGAAAACATTCAGAGCTTTACAAAAAGAATCAACAATTATCACTAAACTCACCCTATCGATTTTCTATGAATATGAGGAACGAGGAGTTACAATATAAATGGTCACATAAGCCAAACGCAGTTGACACCTTAAAATTTCTTAATCGTATGATGACTCTTGCCTTGCTTTTCCTAATATCCCCAATTAACTCTACCAATTGCCTATGAGCAAAACGCGTCCTCAATTTACCAAGGAGCAAGTGGACGATGAAATGTCGCTCAGGTACTCACTGATTTCGCTTATACTTATCGATTTTCTTTAGGCGCGAAGATACAGTTAATGCACCTGAGTGGTTTTCTCGTGAAATTCGACTTTATATATTTTTAAACAAATTGTCGCCACTTTGATAATTTTGAACTTTTTAAAATTTTCCAACGGATTTCGAAAGAGAATGGCAAAACTCATAAGAATCCGAGAACAGAATTGAAATATCTGAATTACATCAAAAACTATAGAATTTAAGAGAAAAAATTTGCATCTTTTTTTTTTTGAATAGACGTCGAAATTCAAATACTCATAACTTCGTGGAAAGATGTTTCTCAAATTGGAAAAATATGTTTCACCTAATTTCCTCTAAAAAAACAACATTTCGCGGTTAAGAAATTTTACAAAATGATGTGTAGAACCTGCCTGATTTGAAATCGATTCTATCTATAGTAGCTTCGAAACCAAATGAAACAAGTGTAACTTGAAAACGTTTTGAATATTTTCGATAACTCACGATTTATTTTCCGGCTGCATGCATCCCCATCCACTAAAAATACCATATGCTGGATCAGGTATATCTCCAAGGAAGAGACTAATTGGCCTATTAGGACTTCGGTGAAAGTCAAATTGTGGAGAAACTTCAAGCAACGCTGTAAAAGAATCATCCGTTATAACTCGATTGCAATGAATCCGGCATATCAAATGTCATAAAAAGATGCATTTAACACTTTCTTTCCAGTAAATTGATTTTTGAGAAATCTTTTCTTTTACATGGATGGAAAAATCATTCGAGAAATAACCTAGTAAAGGACTCGGTGCCACTTTTATTCCTCCTTTGATAGTGTGACGAGTTCCACTGTTTCTTAACGCTGAACCAGATAAAATGGTAAAGCTTCTCAAACTACCAAAAAACAGTGGTGGTGTTACACAAGATACAGGAGCTAAGACAAACACGGCCGATAATATACTTCCCGCGCATTGAATAATATTATTTCTTTGAATATTGACAATGTAAGGAGCGCTTCCAATCCCTAATTGTCGACTTTCATCATTATCCAGATTAATTACACGCTTTTGACGAATGTGTAGATGTGAAGATTCCTCTAAAAAAAATATGTAAATTAATTTATTAGTTTTGAATAAATGTATTTTTATTATTTGTTTGTTATCAATCTATATACATCATCATGTTTTCACAGTTAATATTTTGAAGTGAGTGAATCTGTAGTACCTAGTGAATTAAATATACAAATTTTTCTGTTATTTTATTAGTAACTGAAACAGTAGGACCGTTGATTAACGACCGCTTTTATAGTATATTTTTCGGAAAGCACCTAAATTTTGATTTTCAGATGAGTAGTCGCCACTTGTATAATTTTTGATATTTTTGAAATTTCTTTGCAAATTTGGAAGACTTGAAAGACATGTCAAAAGAATCAAACAGAAAAAGTTTATAATTTTAATTATTCAAAAGAATACCACATTTTCACAAAAAATGTACTGGTTTTTTTCCGAAATGAAATGCGTAAAATTTTTTTGCACCCGACTATAAAACTTTTTCAAGTCCCAAAAAATGCATACACCAAATATCATGCCCTCTCAATCATTTCAGCGTAATTTGGACAATTTTAATTGTACCGATGCTACTAATCATCTTAATGACAGAGGTATTTGAGGATTCGTTTAAATAAAGAAATAATAGCTCTGATGTTAGTGTTGAGTCTCAGCATTTCCATAATGTAGTATCATGTGTAAGATATGAAAAATAGGGTACTGTTCCAGCCAAGCCGCAGGCTTACACCTTTAAGTATTCTGTGATTTTCATTAGAATAGATTCCGAAATGTCGCTGACCTTTGCCCTTATTTATCCTATATATATCAGCTCGAACAGCCATCGCAGGGACCCCTCGGAGCGACTGCCGTCCAGAAAAATGAAACCGGCTCCCCTTAGAACCGCTGAAAATTACACATATGGCCACGTCGCACGACCGTGAGATGGGTGAACACATTTAACGATGGAATTACAATGAAGGGCTAGCGAAACCCTCATGTGTCTTCAGGACACGGAGCGATCCAAGAATAACAGATCTCTGAATCCATCTCGCAAGTCTGCACTTCCGAGAGCACCGATGACAAGGACAATACTTTCAACTGGATAATCTTGAGACACTCGTATCGATACTTCTCCGCTTTTTTCTTGTCCCCATCTATGATATTTCTGTCGGCCAGAGCCGAGAATTCGATCACGAACATAGTTCGTTCTTCTTTGTTAAGGAGAACAATGTCAGGCCAGGAGTTTTCAATCAGGACTTTTGGCTTGAATTTCTTGTTCCAGTAAATTTGGCACTTTTCGTTCTCAACAATTCACTCCGTCTCTTTGGGAGCGTTCGGCATGGTAGGGTCGCAGTTAACACCATAAGATGGATAAAGGTGGTAATAAAGCACTCTTGGGGCCGCATATTGACTGTGAAGATACGTCATTTCCGTGTGAGTGGGAACCCCGGATGGTATGTGCCTCACATGCTCAAGATGTTCATGACACGCTCTGCACCTATCGCTGGAAACTTCTTGACGTGAGATGTGGCTATAGTATACCAAGGTGGAAATGAGACCATCATGACACGCGAAAAAAACCCCTTGTGCCTGTATTAAATCCGGATGATTTAAGGAAAGCTAAAGGTCTTGGCCACCTGCTCTGCGGCTTCGTGAAGGAACGCTCTTTTGACAATCATCTCGTGGTTCCTGACCCATTTCCAGGAGAGGATCTCTTCCATTTGCGACGATGTGACTCGGACAAGTTGATATGCAAGCATTTTTGCATATGCATGATTTCACATGTGTCAATATCGAGGACCGTGAGCTCGTGCTTCGTTCATGGAACCACTGCAAATGAATAGAGTAGATCTGTGACGGAAAGTGCGTTAGTTGCAGATATCTTGTTCATTGGCGACAGATTGGAAGTTTAAATCCGTGGAAGTAGATGTTTTTATCTGCTTCGGAGAGCCTCCTACACTGATGTCTGATATCACTCGTCGCGAACGCTAGCAAGTCATCCTCGTGTCAGATGAATCTTGGTACACTTTTCAAATCCAAAGTCCATACAAATTTCTCGTGGGTACCCCACGAATACCTTCGAGCATCCTTGAGATGCTGTATTCCAGAAGCATATATCTTCAGGTCATCCATATAAAATATATGAGTGACCTTATACTCACGATTATTAGATCCGTGCAGGAGTGGTGTTGTGGGATGAGTGTGTCGTTTGAATGAACATCACGAGACTTCTAGAATGATCTAAAACCTATCTTTTCTCTTACACATTCCTTACTACCCATACCATATAGAGTCTTTGACTCCCGGTAGTATAACGAGTCTAGAACCGGAAGAGTTACGCTTACCTCGAAAGGGATTTGGCATAGTGGTGTCATGATAATAAAATAATCCACACCATCGACAGATTGCGATTGTAGGCTGCCGCGTCTTTGCAGACGCTTGTGCCGATTAGCGGGTTCCCCCGACAGCCTGCTCTGCCTCTTTACGATTCACATTTTTTGTGAATCTCTCTACATACGGTTCAAATTGTCGAACAATCTTGTCGGTCAGGATAGCTATGAAGATCTTATACAACGTATTCAGACGAGTTATTAGCCTGTATTTCCCTGGGTTCCACAAGTTGCCTTTCTTCGCTGGGATTACAGTGCATGCTAACACCAGCCACTGCGTAATGGGCATCTCCGACTTTAAATATGAGGTGAAGCCACGGGCCAGATGTTGGTGTGTAGAAGTAAACTTCGTCCACCAGAAGTTTTAGATACTATCTGGTCCGGCAGCGGAGAAGTTCTTCGTGCATTGCTCCTCGGAGGTTTTGAGATTGTTTCACAGCTCCTTGAAACGCTTGATGTTATGGCGTCGAACTTTGTAAATATATCTGCTAAAAGTCTCTACCCCATCCGATTTAGGCCCCCTGACCTAACCCTCCGATTCTGGATTTTCCTTCTTGCGTCAGATAACGCCCGTATTTAGTCAACAATGTGCTGTTTGATGTTCAGCAGTTTTGACTTATTTAATATGTGATGGTGTACCCTCAGTCCAAAATCCACATTTTGGACTGTTAACATGAAAGGCTTACCAGATGTTATGTAGCCAATCACACACTGAATATGGGATGCGTTGTGACTGGCCCAGCCAATCTTTTCGTTCGGTTGATGCAAGCGCCTTTTTGTCTGTTGATCTATCGTCGGCTTTACGCTGCAACTAGAATCGGCTCAAGCTCTCGCCGCAACATGAGCTGAACAAATGATGGTACAGACGTCAGAATCCTCCGAGAGGTCCTCACGAGGGGCGGGATTCATTCCAGGCAAATCTTGGGGCTTAGGAGAAACCTGTATGTTAATGTTTCTCCTTGTCTTGAAATTGCCATCATCTCTCGGGGTATGCCTGATTTCCGCGGTTGGTCTTAATGTCGTTTCATCTTCTCCTTCTGCGGCTTGTTCTTGCAGCTGTTGAGGAAGCGTTTCGCGTACATACTCTGTTCACGTGAAGTGCTCTACGCGGTTTCGCAACAACGGTTGCGAAATGTGCGAAAGCTCTGGTTGTTCTTGACACCACAGAGTGTGCAGGTGCGCCATGTAACCTCTGCCATCAGGGATAATGCGGGCATCGTAGCAATCCAATTTTATTTTCTCATATTTGTTTCTTACCTCGAATAGTTTTGCCTGGATGTGGAATATTTCATTTTCAATAGCACTTTTAACGATTAAAAGAAAATTTGCGTGTCTTATCAAAAAATAGTAGGAAGCAAATTTTCAGATCTTTTAGGGATACACAAATTTGCCCATCGACATTTTTTTTGTATTATACAGGTATACAGTTTGACTGAAAAGTGAATTTCTTTTCTTAATAAAATTTTTCACGATTGAAACCAGAAATATGCCTCTTATCAAAAAAATAGCCACAAGAAAATTTGTGGAGATTTTCGAGGTGAACAATTTTGCATTAAACTTTTTTTTCTTGTCTTGTATAGTTTTGCGGTAAAATGGAATTCTTTATTTTTAAAGAAGTGTTTTCGATGGTTAAAGCCAGAGGGATTGGTAAAAAATGGCTGGATAACGAACTCGGTCTTTCTTTTTAGGCCTTCAATCAGTGTGCGAAACGGCGATTGATACGTTTTCAGAACACACTTTAATTACACAGCGCCACAAAGAAACAAAACTTCTGCAACGCGGGCTGAACCACCATACCTATACGTTTCTAAGGTCGCTGAATCCGAATCAGGGGTCAGTTTGACTCCATCAGGTCAAGATCAAGGGCAATTATAGGTCAAAATGAAGAAAACCATTAAATCAGAAAAAACCTCTACTGTCAGACATTTTGGGGTCGCTGAGTCCGAATCCGGGATCAGTTTGACCCCGTCAGGTCAGGATCAAGGTCAAATATAGGTCAAAATAAGAAAAACCCATTGAATTGGCGTGAACCACTACACAAAGACGTTTTTGGGGTCGCTAAATCCGAATCAGGGGTTATTTCTACCCCACCATGTAAGGATGAAGGACATCCTAAGGTCAACATTGAGAAAACCATGGAATTGGAGAAAACCTTTACTCTTAGACGTTTTTGGTGTCGCTGAATCCGAATTCGGGGCTAGTTTGATCCCATGAGGTCAGGATCAATCTCATGCCAAGGTGAAAAAGAGAAAAACCCATTGAATTGGAGGGAACTACTCTTCTAAGACGTATCTGGGGTCGCTACATCCGAATCTGGGGTCATTTTCACCTCATCAGGTAAGGATCAGGGTCAAGCGAATTTGTGCACACAGAGTTTTGTTACAATTTCTGAAACGTTACATTGAATGTCGGGAATTATTCCTACATTCACTGTTTCTTAACGTATCTAACCTTTCTATCCTCGAAAGATCTTACAAGCGGCTTGCTTTTACACTTCATCCCGTTCTCATCACTTTCTCTTTTTAGTGACCAACAGTAATCAGCCATCATACTTTCATCCCATTGACCTTGATATCTCATTATTATTGTCTTTATGTCTTGATGGAACCTCTCCTCTTCCTCCTCACTAAAATCTTCTAAATTTGTTGGACAGTAATCTATATGTGAGTGCATATAGTGTAATTTGAGTCTCATCAAACCATGCAGAAAATGAGTTTTTAGCTCAGAAACCGAAGTTGGGCTCATCAGTGATGCTACAATACGTCCCTTAATTATGATCAAGATGTTCGGGCTGTTGAAGATTGCGAAGATGGTTTGACACTACCTTTCCTCAACCTTAGAAGGAAACTGTTGCTATTACTGAGTGCTGCAGTGGTGATTGTATCTTCTGAGTCACTTGGGATGAATGGACCTTTCAATCCTCTAGCCTCGAAGTGGTGAGCGTGAATGGACTTGCGCTTAAAGAAGTACTTAATAGTTTGGCTCCAACACTAAGGTGTGTACTCCAGCAAATCGTATTCGGCAACGACATCCTCATTTGTTTGCAGTAGTTGAGGGGATCATCGGTGGTCAACAGAATCTCGCTCCTGTTGTCAAAAATGCTCATACAAAAGAACAACGTTAACGCTTACCTGATTACGCCAAATAGACTCCGGATTCGGATTAAGCGACCTCAAAAATGTGTTAGGGTAGTGGTTCACGTCGATTCAATGATTTTTTCTCATTTTGACCTTCATTTGACCTTGATCCTGACCTGACGGGGTCGAGACTTCTAATTCGGATTCAGCGACCCCAAAAACGTCCAAGAGTAGAGGTTTCCTCCGATCGAATGGTTTTCTTCATTTTGACCATCAATTGACCTTGGTCCTGACCTGATGGGGACAAACTACCTTGGATTGTGGTGCTGTGTTATTTGCATTGTTATCGTAATGCCTTTTTTTACCTTTAATGGCAACAAGGAAAATATATTGGACATGTAACGTGCTTTTGGAGAATTTGTTCTTGAATTAAATTAATATTTGCATTGAGATATGTCTTATCTTAGTTTCATATACATTTGAGTTTTAGTCGCATAAACCATAAAGAAGCACGATTGAAACTCATGTAATATGAGGTCTTGCTATGTGTAATTTTATGCACTGCGATATTCCATTATATTTAAACAAAGAATATTTTTGTAATTTATGATGTCAATAACTCATAAACAAATATAACACAACTTTTATGTCTTATCATAGTGTATTGTTTCGATAATATAAAAAAGTAATTTCAACAAAAAGGACATATAGTAATTACCAATGAGATTTGGACAAATCGAACATTCGAAACTTGGAACATTTCGCTGTCATAATGTGAAACCATGATGTGCAATGTACGAAAGTAAAAAAAGTTTTCAAGTTATGAACGTCTCCGAATTCTGGGTTCAAAGAAATCATCTTTACTGAATTTAAAACAAAACAATAGGATTACTGCAATTTAAAATTATGTAAAGATAAAAATACTATATATGATTAAGAGAATGTTTCTCTGAAAATTCGTTTCGGAGGGAAATCGGAAACATCCAGAACAAGTTAACTAGCGAGACATTCGGAAAGACTCGGAAAAGTACGGTATGTGTGACAGTTCGACGTCCGGCAAGAAGTCGAAAGCAAAGTTCACATACCCTTTGGGGACGATCGGAAAAGCTTGCCTTTCTGAACTCTTTCCGAACTCTTTCCAAAATGTTTCTAAATTCTTCCTTTTCTAGCGGAATTACTGCTAGGGCAGCTGCAAAAAATATTATTTCAGAGGATAAATTTTGCAGAGAACACAATGTTTAAATCCGTTTTGTTGACAAAGATGATGCAAGATTTCCATTCGTTATGTACGCCGCAAATCATACATCATGTTTTTCAACAAAACGGGTTTAAATATTGTGTTCTCTATAATATTTGTCTTCTGGAATCATATTTTTTGCAGCTATAAGGCGAACTTTGCTCGCAGCCTCTCGTCCAGGTTGATACTACGCCCCAAATTTTGTGCGCATATAAATGATAGTTGTATCTGGTTTCTTCTTACTTGTACCAGGTAGGTGACAACGTTCGCCAGGTGGCCCGGATGGATCACTTTCGTTAAGTCCCGCAGCATTTAAATCTTTAAAAATGAAATAAGGATTTTCTGAAAGACTTTATATCAATCTCAAAATTTTCAACACTGAACAATTCTAAACTGAAAGTACTGAAAGTGAAGCCATTCAAAGAATGTAAAATGTTCTCATTTGAGTGCCCAAAATCAAACAGGTTACAAAGTTGAGCAACAACAAAAAATGGTATTCGTCTCAAGATGCTCACGTTTGGATTCATATTATATTGGGTACACTTACCAGCAGAATTGAACAAAACCACAATATGGAATAGAGTGCTGATAAGGATATTCATTTTTTCTGGAAAGACTCTGTAGAAGGTGACTAAGAAATTTCGAACGTAGTCACTCATATATATTACTAATCACTATCTTCTTACTCACTTAATGGACGTTACACCTAATCAGTCGAATTCATATTTACCTCTAGATAAAATAAGCAAACGTACATTGAGAAGTTACATGTAATGAAATGCTCTATAAATTCGAATAAATGGAAAAAGTGAATGATTTCATTCAGTAATCCATTTCACTCTCATTAGTCAGTGAATTTGACTAACTATGCAGTGGGATTACTTTTAATCAGTGAAAATTATTAATTAATGCTTACTCACTGCTTTGATTTAGTGACCCCTTCGAAATCGATTCTTCTTTCTTCTTCTTTATTTTGTTCACACTCTTTCCCTTCCACGGGTATAAGAGTCTTTACAGAACCATTATATATTTTGTTATCGAAAATCTTTATAGGGTGACGGAGCCAGTTACCAAGGGAGAACGAATTGTTGAGCAAATAGTTGATTTCTTCTAACCTACAACTTAAATATATTCTTTTCTTAGTGAAATTCACTAAACACGTTTGACTTAAGCTTCTGAGTAACGAAAATTAAGCGTACTTGAAAAAAATAGTGAAAATCGAAAGAATATTTTCGACCTCGGACAATATGATCGCTCTCGGTAATTGGTTTCTTTTCCCTATGGGTGGAAATCAAAAAGTTGGTATTATTATTCGATTTCCCTTTTTTCTCTGAATTCTCTTAACCTTTCATCCCACCAACTGTCCATTTTTGATTTCCTTTTCCCCACTTCCTCGTTTCATCGTACTTTAGGCCTCCACATCTCAATATCGCGATCACTGGAAAGTGCTCCGAGCTATCTTATCGCGAACTTTTATTCTAGCCATCGGGATTATAGTTGTAGCCTCCGAGCTGGTCGGACGTGTTTTTCGGTCGATCCCGGTCACGCCTTTCTGAGAACTTACGTAGCTTATTCGT
>JAUMHM010082921.1:0-13583 GCA_032362435.1 Melikaiella ostensackeni
AATCAGGATCAATTTTGTTACATTTGTACGAAATACGACATCCCAAAATATCGGAAGAACATTACTGAAAAAAATTTGGGACATGTATGCAAAATTCTTTAACGTTAAGTTTCCACAACGAGATGGAAGCTGGACTCCTCATATTATATGCTCCGCTTGTCATCCAAAGTTACACAAATGCGAAGATAGTGGAAACAGTGGAAGCTGGAAGTTTACTGTACCAGCAATCTGAAACAACCGTGAAATGAAAGGGATTGTTACTCCTGCATGAACGATGCGAAGAAATGGGGAATCTTCAACAAAAAATCAGTTACTTATAATAAAGTCTCTTCGTTAATAGAACCACAAATGAAAAAAAAACTGCAGACATTTCAGTGGACGCTGGCAGCTCTTATTCAAACACTAAAGATAAAAGCAGTGCAAGAACATGATAAATGCGCAAACAATAGTGATGATTCCGATAGTGAATGTGAAACAACCGATAACGAATACACTACATATGGCACAAAAACGAGACATTCAGAGACGTGGACCCAAAAAGATTTGAATGACTCACTTCGAGAGTTGGGATTACCTAAAGAAACCGCTGAACAGCTTGCTTCAGCCTTGAAAAAAAAGGAAATTTAGCAAAAGTAACGAGGTCAAGTGTTTATCGGAACAGAGGACAGCATTTTCAGAAATACTTTCATCTTGAACAAAAACTGTCTTTAGTCTATTGCATGGATGCTTATGGACTTATGGATGAATTGAAATCAGGAGTTTACAATGATGAAGAGTGGAGGTTATTCATAGACTCTTCTAAACGAAGCCTGTAGGCCATCTTATTGCACAGCACGAATGCATATACATCGATACCAATAGCTTATTCAACAAAACTCAGAGAAGTTTACAGTAATATGATAATCATCTTGAAAAAAATCAAGTGCGAACAACATAAATGGCAAATTTGTGGAGATTTCAAAGTTCTTTCAATACTTCTGAGACAGCAATCAGGAAATACGAAGTATCCCCGTTTCTTGTGCTCATGGGACAGACGGCATCATGGTAATCATTACAAAAGAAAAGTTTGGCCAAAAAGAATGTCGCTGAAACAAGGATCCAGAGACGTTATCAATGACCTATTAGTGGAGTCATCAAAAGTCCTTTTCCCACCTCTTCATATCAAGCTGGGTCTAATGAAATAATTCGTGAAAGCACAAGATAAAAAGAAACAATATTCTCAGCATATAATGTCTCAGTTTCCTCAATTATCCGATGCTAAATTGGAAGAAGGGATATTTGATGGACCTCAAATTCGACAGTTATTAAAAGACAACGTTTTTGGTACTAAAATGACTACAACTGAGAAAAGAGCATGGCTCGATTTCAAAAGTGTTGTTGAACAATTCCCGGGAAACGTTAAGAGTCCAGAGTGGAAAAAAAGATTTCGAGAATGGTCGATAGTTTCAAAAAATTGAATTGTTTAATGAGTTTGCAGCTCCATTTCATGGATTCTTATGTTGAATACTTTCCTGAAAATCTTGGGGACTACAGTGAAGAGCAGTGTGAAAAATTCCATCAGCATATTAAATAACTTGGAACAACGATATCAATGAAGATAGGATGAAAATATGATGGCCGACTACTGTTGGACTTTGAAAAGAGATTTGCCTCAGAAAAAAAGAAAAATGCCGCTACAAAGGTCTTTCGAATGCATAACAGTGCGTTATAATAGACAAAAACAGCTGTCCTTTCATACAGCCATGGAAGACCAACACTTATTTGACTTACGTATCGGATTTGAAGCCTGGAAGTACATTGATTCAATTTAGTCTTGAAAAGTATCGCTCAGGCAATTTCTTTTGGAGATTATGTTTTGAATTTTTCAATAATATCACTCATCTGACTCCATTTTTGAACGCAGCGGTTTGATTTCCATAATAAAACCACGTTTATCCATGACATACTTGAAAATGAGGTTTTTTGAGGTCATGTGTAAAACTGATCATGAAAGGTGCTATTTTGACCTCAGATTCGGATACGCGATTTAAAATACATAGAAATACATGCGTCTTGTTGAAAGTTCTTGACCTTTTTTTTGTGTGGCTGTGTTATTTTTCTTATTTCTCTTTTCAAACTATCTTAAGTTATATGAGAAAAAATCACTTTCCGTAATACCTCAAAATGTTCGTTGCAATAAAAGATATTTTACAAATTCAACTGTAAAAAAATTGCATGACACTTTCTATATCAAATGCTAATTCTTCGGTCAATATTTTATATTCCATGATGAAACATCGTTCTCAACTACTTTTGTGTTTACTTTGAAATGAAATAATTCAATTGCTTGTATTAAAAAATTGATTTTTTGCCATTTTTTGGGCTCCTATCCCACTGTGTGTCCACATGAAAAGAGCCCTTATGGCAATCTCCAGCTTTAGATGCGTTCTTCTCGAAAAGCGGTTTTTTTGAAGTTCCAGCTTCAAAAATGCCTCGGCGACTAGTTTTCAAAGCTAAAGGGTATTTCACTCACTCTAAAAGCCCACGTGAGAGGTTTCTGGAGACTCTCATAGAAGGCTCTGGAAGCCCTCGTGAGAGGCTCTGGGGGCTCTCGTAAGAGGCTCTGGAAGCTCTCGTGAGAGGCTCTGGAGGCTCTCGTAAGAGGACAGGGCTGAGCCAGAACTAAGCCAGGGCTGGGTCCTGAATTCCTGCCACAGCGGCTTTGGCGGCGGTGACATGTCTTTATACATAGAATTATGAACTGAAAATAACTGAGGGATGAGGAAAGGTCCTCTCAACTTAGAGTTTTCCATGACGCGGACGTTTTATCGTTCTGCGGGTCACCGCTCGGGCTCACACTTTCATCAAAATTATATATTTTTATTTATAATAATTGTCAAGGTTTTAGCAGCAGAATTTCGATCTGTTGTTTAACAAACGCTAAATGTAAATACTACTTTTTATGTGATGAAAAAGCCAGATCTCATACCATGACTTGAAAATATGTTTTTCAAATAATAAATATCGAGTCTGGCGATTGAATATTATCAGCTTGGGAAATCAATCCTTGATCTCAGATAAAAATTGATTTTTATACTTTTTTTGTACTTTAAATATCAATAGTTTCACTTTTTTCACGTGTCTAAATGCAAATGGTAGGGCGTCTGGTATTTGTGGCTTTCTAAAAAAAGATCGTTTTCCAGAAATATCCGACAGTAACTAGGTTTCATACTATGACTTGACGAAAAACGACATCAGCTCTCAGAACATTCATGCTATTAGGTAAATAGTCATTTTTGAAAAGAAATAAAATGCCAAAATCGTTTCTCTGGCCGTAATTTTCAGATAAGTCCCACTGTGAGAGAGTAAAAAAAAAGTTTCTTGATACTAGAAATTTTATAGTTAAACTAACAAAAAACATTCTAAACCTCCAGAAAAGGTAGTCGAAGCTACTAAGGTTAGTTAAAAGAGCAAAAAGAAGCCAAAAATAGCTCACCTGAAGGAGTTCTAATTGGGTCGGTTGAAGATGTGTAGTACGCGGATCTCCTCAAACGTATCGGCAGAAAGGCTAAGCCTGAAGAGCTAGGCGTCCAGATCAAAGCCATGAGAGAAACAAGGAAGGGAGACGTCCTTGTGGAACGCGGGGCTACGACTGGAAACAAAGCCAGGTTCAGTGAAGCTTTTAAAGAGGCCATAAGCAAGGCTGGCACATTGCGTTCACTTGTTCCAGGCCACATATTAATATCAGGGACTTAGATGCGGCCACCGATGAGGCTTAAGTCAATGTGGCCCTATAGACTTTTCTTTAGAACAAGGAAGGCGGCAAATACAAGATAAGCCCGTCATAAGTAAACCACTATGAAAAAATCATAACACTTATCAGACTAGGCGAGCTCCTGGCCCTGTAATTCAAGAAGGCAGGCCATATCAAAATCGGCGGAGTGAACTGCTGGATCGGTGCAGGATGCGTCCTGCTCGATGCTACCGCTGCCAAGGTTATGCTCACTTGGTGGCTAAATGCTAACGCAAGAGAGTGCTGAGAATGCAACACTAAGAATCACAAGGCGGCAAAGTGTCAGAACAAAGCGCGATTCTACTTATTTGCAGAAACCAACAACAGTAAGGGTAGTAAAAACAGGGCGGTAGTGCTCCCGAATACCTCTGAAGGTGCAGAATGGCCTGAGATCTCGTGGGCCAGTTTGCTTATGAGAAAAAAGCTAACCACCTGATTATCAGTGAGCAGTCTATCAACTTGACTACGACAAGATGGTATGTTGATATTTCATGCGCAGCAACTATCTGGATCAAAAGTGGAAATAAGAGTCCTATCAACAAGTACGGGCGAGGATAAGGCTATGTGTGGGTCACAAGTGGACGCACAGAATACTTCAGATGCTACCTCTCTTCAAACGAAAAAATCGAAGTTTTTCAGCAGACTATGGAGAGTCTTGAGAAAGCGATCCGAAATGTGGAGGCAGGCAACTTCAACGCGAAGTCCAATGAATGAGGCATATCATGATCTGATACACGAGACGTAGACTTTGCAAAGACAGCAGTCAGGCTGGGCCTGACAGATATCAGCACGGCAACCTGTAGGAGAAGCGATGTTGAGACTCAATTATCGATAAAACCTTGGCCAGCCTGGACATCGCGGCGAGGATCACGGGGTGGCACGTTCTCGGGAACTTCACGGTCAGCAATTACCAATAAATTTTGTTCCAACTAGCTGAGACAGAGGCAAAAGGAGTTGACACAGGAATGACACAATGACGAAAGAATCATAGAGCCTGTAGAAGAGCCGGAATTAGTCAAGAAGATGAAGCATACAAGCTGTCAAGAAGACGCTCACTATTGCCGTAAAGGCCATTAAAATCCTCTGCTGGAAAGACCTGTGTGAGGAAATCAATGATGTTACTTGGGGTCTCAGGTGAAAAATTGTTACGCGAAGGTTAGGGAAACAGCAAGAAGCAATAAATGAAATAGGATCCCAATTAGTAGGGGGACTCTTTCCCAAATATCCAGAAAGACCTCATGGGGAGTGTGATCTGCCAGATAAAGTACCGATTTTCAGCGTGAGAGAGTTACAAGAAGCCGACATGTCACTCAAAAATCGTAAAGCACCAGACCCTGACTGCCTACACACGTGGATCATCAAAGATAAAGCAAAGCAAATCCCATACCTCTTGCTGAACATGTTCAACCTCTGCCTTACAGCAGGGGTGTGTATCACAAGATAGCCGCTACAGTGAATGGTGTTTCTGGACAAAGGAAAGGGGCCACCAATCACTCCATCGGCTTACATACCACTATGCATTCGAAATTTGTGGTGTTAAAATCAATGGCTTTTTTAAGTTTGCCTAGAAATCGGTTTTTAGGGTTTTGCTCAGAAAGTAGTTACCTTTTAGAATTTCGTCCAATTGAATTTTTTAATTTGGCCAAGAAAGCTGGAAAGACTTTTTAAAAAATTTTCTTTAAAAAATTAGTCATCATAAACTTTGTTCTTGAGAGTTGCTGAAATTGAGAGTTTTGAAATTGACACGTGGTCACGGAGTTTCACCAGGATTGAATTGCGTCTAGATGTTAAATTGGTAACAATGAGCCAACTTTGATTTCAATATCGTATAATGTGAGTCCCAAATTCCAATATCGCTATATTTTTCCACATCTGAATTTAAGGATTAAGCTACTTAAGAATTGATCACTTAAAATGATGGAGACATAAATCGTTTGTTTCGCCTAAAATCTCTAAATTTTGTTGTTCAATAGGTTTAGCTAAGAAACTGAACCAAGTAGCTTCTGATGCCCTGGTAAATTATGGATGTGAAGATGAATAATTGCTTTTCGTTAGTAACATTATTTTTGAAGCGTGATACCAAAGATGAGTTCCACTAGTTAGAATTAAGTGTGAAAACCGTAGCATTACGCTCTGGAACGTTGTTTAAGCTGGTGGATTTTGTTGATAACATCGTGGCAGTAATCGCAGCTAGAAATTAACAATAGGCACAGCTTAGGGTCGAACTGGTGACCAGGTACTACTACCACGACTGGCTAGAAAAATAAAGCTTTGAACTGGCAGTAAGATAAACCGAGATGATAGTGTTCACTCGACAAAAGAGATTTACGAGGCTCTTTACAGCTAATGTCAATAGAGTGCCGATAGAAGTGGGATCGGTCATTCCGAGAACGACTGTGGCTGTAACTGCCGGAGCATATATCTGTGTCAAATTTCCAAAACTACCTCAATATTTTTTTGAGTATCGAAAGTCAATGTACCCATTCGCAATAACTTAGGTCAAGCTTCATCTCATGTATCCTTTCAGCATTGTGTTGAAATTAATAATGTCGGTCGGCGCGGAGTTCAGGCAGAGAGATACGAAGGAAAAATCGCGCGATAACCGCGCTAACAACCAAGCTCATTGTCGCGTAAGCAGCCGAATACTAGATAGAAATGCGCATTGTAAAGCATAGTTTATAGTCCGCCAGAGAAAATTGTTAACAGCGCGAATTCCCATCTTGCATTCGCCTGCTCAATCTAGAAAGTGATACAGGTATTTTATGACAAAATGATTTAATGGCGAAATGAAATTATCAGCAAATGCATGCTTATCGTCTGAAGCCTACCACCCCGACTGGTCAGTTTGCTCGCGCTACATAAGAGAGTTTGTCGTAGCTTCTCGCTCCCTTCTTCATGTAAACAAGCGAGTCAGTGGCGTTCCCGCGCCACCTCTGATTGGGTGCGCTACACCCAGGCATAAGTATTTAGATATCGGCGGTTTTGCATCTCCTGATCATTTCGCCCGTAGACTTCACTTGGAACACTTCGATACCAGTGAAAAAATTATAACTACCTACCAAGACTTCTTCGACTTCACTTCTTGAATGGTTGGGCTTCCGCGCCGAAGAATTACAAAAAGCTTGGGACTTAATTATTTCAAGACACCCCCCCAAGAATATTCAACAGGATACTTCGCCGCTCTGCTAAGAACATCTCTTGCATATTTAAACATTATTTAATAACGTGGAACACTTTAAACATGTTTATTCTCTTCTATTAATTTCGCGTTTTTTACTCTGCGTTTCGTATTTTCATTGGACATAGCTAATCGGGGTAGCCATCAATGACCATGAAAAATGTAGTCCAGAAGAAACAACGCCAATGCCCTTCATGTTTGCACTGAAATTCTAGACAATTTTTTGGGGCACTTTTTCTCTTTAATGACTTTGAAATAATGAAATTTTAGTTTCAAATTTCAAAGCTTACAATTTGAATTTGATTCTTTGAATATCTTCACTCACAATAAATTTAATAATTAGGCGCTTCAATATGTTTTTGCTTTCGAATTCAAGGGATTTAAGATTTCTGATATACTAGTTCGGATGAAAAGAAAATTTTGACGTTTTTTTGATTCGAAAATAAATTAGTTTGGAAGGTAGAAGAATCACTGCTACGCAGATCCAAATTTTTGACTGCACGCTTCAAAAATCGGACTGCTTAATGTGTGGCGAGCTGTTTTACATTTTATGTCACAGCTAATCCTATTAATCGTGAATGTTTCTGAACAATTCAAAAGGTATTCCAATTAAACTTAGTATCCACCTAGGTCCTGCAAACCATCAGAATCACAAACTTTGAAAATGTAATTGAACTGTCATTTTCTTTGTGAAAAAAGAGAAACATTCTGTAGAAACGTACAGGTATTTTTCATAATAATACGTCTAATGGTTTCTGAAATTCTCCTTTGAAGGTACCAGACGTGGAGGGCGAACCTTCACCTACAACTGCAGCTCCAAAACCTGAAGTAAGTATGCTTTGACAAAAGTCCTTTTTCTATTTACACCAGACAATTTACGGTACTTTCCCAGTACTGGAAAACCCCTAATACTAACTATCTTCTGTACTGAAACACTACTGGCCAAAAACTGGTGCAGTACTAAAATAGCACTGCTACTGACCTATTACTAACAAGGTGAAGGCCCCTTCTGCAATATTGACTTTTTGATGAGACTATCATCAATCGATAGTACGTCAAAAATAACTGGACACGTGTTCCGGCTTCTTTGTAAGTGGGCCCTTGTTTAAGAATTATGAGCGTTTGAAAATCACGGTCGCCGCGGCTGCCAAAGGTCCACCGTATCGCGCTCGGTTGCTTTCACCAAGCGCCGCCGGTGCAGCGGTGAAGGCCCTGCTTAGCGACCACGCTGCCGCTGGTCCAAATCTTTTTGTCGACATTTTTTTAAATATATATTTTTTTATTTTTCACATTGTAAATATGTCAACTAATCATTTTTTGATACTTCCCGGCGATGAATTTTTTTTAACAGTTAAATTATTGGAAAATAAATATCATGCATGAGAATCGACGACAGGGGTAGCTGGCCCGACTCTCTCCCCTCTTTTATGAATCGTAACAATGGGCCCGAAACCGAATTCAGAAAAAGCAGAATAAATACGCACACTCATTTTTCCTGACTTTAACCGCAGATTCTCTTTTTACGCTATAAAATTTAACACGTTGCTTTTAATGTGTGTAACATTTCTGCATGATATTTATTCCCCAATAATTTGACTGTTTAAAAAAAATTGATCGCCGGGGGAGCATCAGAAAATGTTTATTTGACATGTTTACCATGCGAAAAATATAAAAAAATATATATAAAAAATGTCGACAAAAAGATTTGAATCAGTGGCAGCGTAGTCGCTAGGCAGGCTTTTTACCCGCTTGGTGAAAGCAACCGCGCGCGAGACGGACCTTTGGCAGCCGCGGCGACCGTGATTTTCAAACGCGCATAATTCTTAAACAAGGGCCCACTTACAAAGAAGCCGGGACACGTGTCTAATTATTTTTGTCTTACTATCGATTGGTGATAGTCTCATCAAAAAGTCAATGTCGCAGATGAGGCTTTTTCCTTGTGAGCCAAGTATAAACCAAAGTTGAATGATAATGGAATTTTTTTGTTGGTTATGGTTTTCTGCCATCCCACGAATATTTCAAGATAGAAATTTAAAAAAAAATCGGTGAGGACCTTTTTGAACAAAGTCAATTTTAGTATTTATTTTTTTTCTAAATGCAAAAATTTGCCACAAAAAATATTGTAAATATTGTCTAAAAATTTGTTTCATTGAATTTTTCATTGATTTTTATTCGCTGCCATCCCATAAGTATTTTGAGACAAAAATTGAAATGATTAGTCGGGTCATTTTAAAAAAAGTTTATTTTTAAATTTAATTAATTGAAAAAGTAAAAATTTCTCTTAAAAAATATAGTGGACTGCTCCATAAAATATGAAATCAAGTTCGGGGTAGTCCGTATAAGGTAATCTTATTGAAGATTGAACTCCGAATTCTCTAGAAGAAAAGAAAATCCTTTTGAGGGCTTTATTGACTTCCAAACATTATTTAAATTTGTAATGAAATGATCATCAAACAATTCTTTCTCTTGAAATTGTAAACGCAGAACTTTATTTCTGAAGAAAATGGTTGGTTGGAACAACAAGCTTTTAGTTACTAGAGATATTATAAGCTGCGAGGAACCATATCAAGACACATGCGACATGTCTCCCCTGCGACAAATCACATCTGCGGTATGTCACATCTGCAGCATGTCATATCTGCGGTATCTCTCCCCAGCAGATTGACAATTTTGTGGCGAGCCTCCCGAACCCAATTGTCACACTTGCGGATTGTCTCCCCAGTCCCAAGCCTGCCTGCAGCATTGAAAAATCTTAAGAAGTTCTCCGAAGTGACAAAAGCGCGGCAAGTCTCTAGAACGCAATTGTCACATCTGCGGCTTGTCTCCCCAGCCACAAGCCTCTCTGCGGCATCTCTCTCCCAAAAAAAAATTAGGTCTTTCTCCAAAGTGACAAAAGTGCGGCGAGTTTCTAGAGCCCAATTGTTACACCTGCGGATTGTCTCATCAACCGAAAGTCTCCCTGCGATATCTCCCCTTGAAGGAAAATGTTAGGTCTTCCTCGAAAGTGGCAAAAGTGAGGCAAGTCTCCCGAACCCAATTGCCATATCTGCGGCTTGTCTCACCAGCGACGTGGGAAGACAAGTCGCACATGTGGAAATTGGGTTCGTTAGACTTGCCGCAATTTTGCTCGTTTGAAGAAAGACTCAAACTTTTCTTGGGAAAGAGATGACGCAGGGAGACTTGCGGATGAGGAGACAAGCCGCAGATGTGACAACTGGATTCGGAAGGCTTGCCGCGAAATGGAAAATTTTCTGGTGAGAGATGCCGTAGATGTGACATACCGCAGCGGATACATATCGCAAAGAGACTTGCCGCATGTAACTTGATATGGACCCAGCTGCGACAACTACCTCCATGGTAAAATTAACTATTCAGCTTTGTGCGGCAACAATTGCCGTTAGTACGCATATGTAGTTTATGTTAATAACGATAGTAATTGTAAGCCTAACAAATAAAAGTGGTCACATTTACCACCAATGTATTTTCCAAGAAATAAAAGTAGAAAAGGTTACAAGTTTTGTTCCTTGGTGACTGAAGCATGAGAAGTGCTGCCAACATTCGCACCGAAACATCGCGTTGTGTTCACGCTCGCCATCTATAATTTTTATGTGGCCAAAATGTGAACTAAAGCAAACAGGTCGAATTTTGAGGTGCAATTTAATTTATATATAAGCAGAGAGCGGGCGAGCCCAGTCTGAAGCTGCGCACCGAGCCTAGGCTCGGCTCCCTCGTTGTGGAGAACCGCCGCATGGGGGAAAGTGATGGAAGAGCGCACGCGAGCATTTGAATGTCAGTGACTGTGAATAGCGAACAGCACTGAGTAGAAGGAAAAGAAAATAGAGCGTCGTATGTGCCCGGCGGGTGCTCTCCCCCCACTTCCCCCCGTGCGGTGGTTCTCTGCAACGAGGGAACTGAGCCTAGGCTCGGTGCGCAATTTCAGGCAGGGTTCGTCCTCTCTCTGTATATAAGAAAATTTTATCAACACTCGCATTAGAGAGACGAATGTTCACGTCTGTTTCGCGTGACAAAAATGGCCGATTTATGACGGATGCTGTCAGTTTGTTTTTAGCGCGGTAAAAGTACTTTCACCCAGTTTCAGTACATTATAGATTATAAGCTTAAATGAACTTATTTTGACGCGAAAATAAACTAAAGTAAATATATATATCAGTTTGTACATGTAATACTCGTATTTACCATCTAAAAAAGTGTAGCCTAAAAGTTATATTAGAATTTGTATTTTAGTTCTGATCGTCTATTATTCACGTTTTTTGCATATTCTGCATCAAATTTTTCGCTATATAGATAACTAATGTTCATTTAAGCTTACAGTGGGTTGAAACTTACATGATATAGTAAAATAATTGTATCAAGAAAAATATTTTTAACAGGAAACGTGTTTTATCACCGTGCTTGATAAAAATTTCACCTGAAAAACTTTTTTAGATACTGAAAGTTGTTGCGATAACAGGAAAAGTAGTAAGGACAACTACTACCATTCAACTTCACAAACTTGTACCTGGTGACGGAAAAACTAATCATTTTTTTAAAAAGTTAAAAAATGTAGAATTACGAACTATAGCACTACTTCAGTGCAATAACAGGCAGCGATTAACTTTAAATTACTATAGTCATACACTTTTAAGCTAAAATAATTGTGCATTTTTGGACGTTTTTTTAATTTATGAATTTTTTACCGTGTATGAATATTTTTATTTTATCATAGTTGGGGATTTTCTCCATGTGCAGTAGGTGAAATTCTAATTGTGAGATTTTGTTTTCATGGAAAAATACATTTAGGGATAATTTCAGAGCTCAAATTGTATTTAAACTACAAATTTTTCTATTTCGAGGTCAATAAAGACCTCAATGCTGCTGCGAAGTATTATGGGTATATTCACTATGGGTGTAATTATTTGTGCTCATTTTATGAGCACTTTGCTTCCTCAAAGGGGCAGTTTTTTCTCCAACAAACGAAAAAATTGACACCTTTAATTCCTTCCAAGCATATATTTCTGTCTTACCGAAAATCTTATTTCCGGAAAATCAGAGACCATCAAAAGTTCAGTCAATGTGTTCTGTTATAACGAGTAACGTTTCAACTTACAGTAGTGCTATATTTTAAATTCAAAAAAGGTTTTCCTCATACATAAACAGTGTAAACTTTTTCTTTTAATCTTTATAAGTTGATACTGATTGATCATGAAAGGTAATCTAAGGTTCGTCAGTAGGTCAATCGAAGCATCTCGAAGACGCTAACAATTACATCAAACACAATACTGGTATATTTTCCATAGCAAAGAAGTGTTCCTCTTATAAACACAGAAAAAATTAAAGTTTCATTTTGAACCAAAAAGACGGTGACAAACTTACTAAAACAAAATTGAGCTACAACTGATTCATTTCAAGCGATACGAAGCACGAACCTCGAAAGAAGTTGAATTGTTTTTCAGTTTTGACATTGATCATGACAGTAAACATAGTTGCAGTTCAAAATGAGTTTGTGAGAAAATGAACAAAAACAAAATCAAAACTCTTTTTTATGTGTTGCAATTTCATAGACCAGAAATATAACAAATATATGTATTTATGGACAGAATTCGTCTAGAATTTACTAATAGTAATTTCAAATATGCAAACGCACCTACCATTGTTTCGTTAGCTAAACGTTTGCAGAAATTATATAAGTTATGCTACATCGCTCGACATTTTTTGGAAAACTAATGACTGAGATATTATACCAAATTAAAAAAAAAATAAAGGAATAAAAAGCGTTGCAGGCTCTTGTGACTCCGTAACATAGCTAAAAGGAAATATTATTAAAATGCGTAATATTATTGTGAAGCTTGCTTGATGTAAGATCATGTCTTTTACTACCACGTATCTGCGAAACTTTTTATTCCTCATTTTCTCTATGAAATTCTCAGCAGCTTTCACAACAATGTATATCATGGGTTTTGCCTTTTTTTAAGGACAATTATTTCAAATACCAAGCGACAATTACATTAGTAAATGCAACTGCGTCTAAAAACCCCAATTTCGAAATCAGAGGAGGGAAAACTGGTAGGCGTCTCGATGTTATAAAACCACTAAGTGCGGAGCAGAAAGAAAATTTGATTGTAAGTATTATCTAACTTTTATAAACAATTATTTTATAGTATTAAAAACCTTGTTTACTTTTTAGAATACTTTATGTACTTATGATCTTGTTTAGATCTCCTTCACAGTTGAGCCGGGCAAACCTTCAATCATTAAATTGCCAACGGATAAAGTGACCGACCTCTTGAACAACCAACCCCGAAGTAAAGTGAATTCTCGTTTTACGAAAAGGATTACAAATATGATGTTTCCTGATGAAAAATTCTTAGGAAAAAAGGTGACAAATTTTAATTATTTTGGAAAACCTTCAAACTATCTACAAATCTTAACTTCAGGAAATTGTTAGCCTTGTTAAATCACGATAAATTAGAAACCTTAAGTAATTAATTTACATTGAGTAAATTCACCATACAATAATCGCAGAATAAAAGACTTCTTCACTACAACGCCAGGAGTGATTTCTTTATGCCACAATATACGACAACAACTTGGTTTACACTCAAAGTCGAAGTAGCAGACCGCAACACAGAAAAT
>JAUMHM010082951.1:0-13582 GCA_032362435.1 Melikaiella ostensackeni
GAACGTTTGACCTTGAAAGATACGTAAATATTTTCCATAAAATAGGCATTTTCGCAGCATATAGGCTAATTATTAGTAATACAGGACGATTTTGCAGGTCGTAAGGAACACGTCCATTATCATAACTCATTTTCGACAAAATATATAGATACGACTTTTAAATTTGGGACGGCAGAACTATAACCTGCAAACAACTTTTTGTTAAGAGCTTTTTTGTTCGAAAATTCGATTGTAGCTCATTTCTTCAATTTCCCTAGACAACAAGATTTTGTTCATCACCAATCGATAGGACATTTCAGCATTTTTTCCATAGAATATGAACCTGATGGCGAAAATGTTCTATCTTTTCGTGTTTTTTCAGAAAAAGAAAACAAGTTTAAGAAGTGAAAAAAACTCATTTTTGGGCTGTTTCTGAAACCTTGTATGAAACAAACCGGAAATGCTAAAGATTTCCAATAGGGCTGAAATTGAAGCCTGATGCATATACTATAACCATGTTTTTTCGAAAGATCATGAACTTTATCAAGATTTTATGTAGCGCACGTTTTTGCACGTTGGCGCGCCACCCGCAGCCTTTAATATCAACTGTATACTATGCTGGCTCTCACAGTGCTAATTGTTGAAAAAATGTTAAAATTCGATGAATATCTGAACAATAATAAATAAATATCAATTATCAGGTAACAAAACTTTCGTGTATTTCAATGTTGTGGTTATGATAACAGAAAAAGGCTAGACAGTATTAAGTCGCATCATATTTTAGCTAAAAAGAAATTACAATTGAATCATTAAGCAAAAGAAAATGACATGAAGTTGCCTTGGTAATGGCTTCATTTGAGAACCAAAAAAATAATATGTAACAAGAGTTAACCCATGTTTCCTCTGAGGCATGCAAATGTCAGTCCTTATCTTGTGATACATTTTGTTCATATAATTGTGGTATTAAAATAGGGGTGTGGTTATTACTATTATCGTATTTACGGCTTCTAAAAGAGCTTGTCGAATTTCTCCGTACTCATTCTGCTACCTGTGCGTATACTACATCGCCCCCAAACAGGTAAGCCATCAAATTATGGCTGGTACAAAAATTTTTCATCGCATACACTGCGTACTTTGGTATGCCAATAAGTAGTTAAGACAAACCGTGGACACCTCATATCTGCTGTGGAAGCTGCTGATCAACGTTAGAAGGTTGGTTAAGTGGTACCCGGAAGGATATGCCGATTGCAATTCTACGAATTTGGAGGGAGCCAACAAACTATCATGATGATTGCTATTTTTGTATGGTAAATATATCTAAGTACAGGAAGCCCACTGATAGAAACAAGATTGTTTATCCTAACATAACATCATCAATTGCTCCAGTACCTCACAACGAAGAACTGCCCTTTCCTATTCCATCGTACTGACTGACGAAAGTTCACCTTTTGATGTCTCGAATACAAAAGAATTTCATGATGATAAAACAGACTTCGACAATTCTCCAGACTTCGATAATGTTCCACACTTTCCCAACCAAAAAGAACTAAAATTAGTGAGGGACTTAGGTCTGAGTAAGAGCAAAGTGAAAATGTTGGCATCGCGGCTTAAGGAATGGAATTTATTGCACCTAAGTTGTAAGATTTCTATGTACAGAAAAAGGCATCTGACTTTATTTATCTTTCTTTGAAGTTTCTGAAACCAACCGCCTGTGTTACTGTTCTGACGTAAGTGGACTTTTTAGTGAAAAAGAAGTTTTGTACAACCCTTCCGATTGGCGTCCTTTCATTGACAGTTTAACAAAAAGTCTCAAAGCTGTGTTTCTTCATAATGGAAATCAATTTTCTTCGATTCCCGTAGATCACTCACTTCACATGAAAGAAGACTACGAGAACGTCAAATATTTGCTGCTTAAAATCAACTATGCACGCCATAATTGGGATGTATGTGGAGATTTCAAGATGTTTGGGGTTTTTACTTGGCTTACAGGGGGCTACACTAAATGTTCATGTTTTCTCTGCTTGTGAGATAGTAGAGCTGATGCCCAACATTATGTTAGGAAACAATGGCCACCTAGAAACGAATTGATTCCTGGTACAGGCAACGTGCGTTACAATCCTCTTGTTTCCCGCGAAAAAGTTTTGCTTTCACCACTTCATATAATAAAACTTATAAAACCATATGCTTATACTTATAAAACAATTTGTAAAAGCATTAAGTCCTGAAAGTGATCCTTTCCAATATATATGCTCTATGTTCCCTAAACTGTCTACAGACAAAGCCAAAGGTGGAATATTTGTTCGACCGCAGGTAAAGGAAATGTTGGAATGCAAGGAATTGGAAGAGAAAATATCTTCTACAGAAAAACGTGCTTGGCAAGCATTGCGCCTTATCATAACTGAATTTTTGAGAAACAAAAAGCCTGAAGATTATAAAAAACATATACAAAACTTAATGAAAACGTACAGGAAACTTGGTTGTAGAATGTCCTTGAAGTTACACTATTTACACTGTCATCTAGATTTCTTCCCTGAAAATTTAGGAGACGTAACTGAAGAGCATGATGAACGTTTTCACCAGGATATCATGCAAATAGAAAAAAGGTATCAAGGAAGATAGGATGACATTATGATGGGTGACTACGTATAGAATTTAATTTCAAGTAAAGACACGAACGAAAATTTCCTTCGAATATTCATTTTGAAAACAAAGATTTATATAGTATGTTCCATGATTTCTTCTTCCTTGGATAATATTTTTAATGTATTGTTTCATCAAATTTTCAATATTTGTGATGTATTATTTCATTTTGCTGATAAGAAAATGTATATATTTACAGCAATATGATTCTTTCATTTTTTATGTTGTACAGAACATTAAATCTTGTATATCTCCGAAAATATTGATGTTACGAAAAAAGAAGGTTAGTTTCAGAATCAACGCTTCAAAATACATAAAGAAATACCATAAAAATCGAATAAACTATTTTAATTTAATTAATCGCGGGAGGCTCTAGAGGTATTTTAGTCGAATACAAAACATTTTATTGAGTGTCTAGGAATTCTTTTTTTATATAAAAATTTAATTTTAACATAAGCCGTGTGGAAAAGCCCCGTTCAGCCCTCTTTAGACTATCGGCCCTCGTCAGGGGCCCATGTGGGCAATTCATAGGGGAAAATCCACAAAGGCCCCCGCAAGACGTCCTGCTCGTTCGGCTTCACGATTGGTGGTTTAAAATTTTTGAGCTCAAAGGGTTAATATTTTATTGACACTACAAATTTTGATATTTGATTCGTTCAGATTCACCAAAAATCCGTTTTTATTAAAAATTGGATGAAATTTTTTGGAAGTTGAACTTCAAAATCTCAGACATTCCACGAAGGCCCCGCAGGAATCCCTGCTGGCTGCTCTCATGTCCCAGTTTACAAAAAGAAAACGATTCATTTGTTGTAATAAATTGTCTTTTGTGTCAAGTAGCAACAATATCTCATCCAAATGTGCAGTTATTGAAAAGAAAGATGAACCTAACAAATTTCGATGCGCATGCGGAGTGCCTTATTGAAAAAAGTTATAAACATTGTGGTAAGTTGGTCAAGAAAAAAATGCTGGTCTGGTAAGATGCTGATCATGAGTTCAAGTCCCGGTGGTACCGGTAGTATTTATATTTTTTTATTTTCAAATTGTTCATACATTAATAATAGATATTTATTTATCAAAATATGCCCAGGGCTGCCACAACCTAATTCACTTGAAAAAAGTGAATAAAGTGACCTATTCAAACCAAAAAAGTGATTAAAAGTGACTAATGTGCATTAATAATATGGCTTAATGTTCTTTTGAATTCAAGAGAATTTGATGAAATTTATAAGAATTCCAGGTGAATGTTAACGAATTCAGGATAAATTCATCAGAATTCAGAATGAATTCAAAACAATTCAAGTTAAATTCAAAAGGCTTCAAATCAATTGAGAAAAAATAATAATTCCATTGATTCCAGTAAAACTTGAGTTAATTTAGAAGAATTCAAGAAAAATCAAGAGACTTTGACGAAATTCATAAGAATTTGAGTGAATTGAACAAAATTTAAAAATTCAACAAATTTTCATCGAATTGAATAAGATAGGAGTAAACAAAATTCAGGACAAACTCAAAAGAATTCAAGTGCATTGAAGAAAAAATAAAAAAATAAAATAAAAAACCAATGAATTCAATAAAATTCGAGTGAATTTAGAGGAATTCATGGGAAATACGAAGAATTCAATGAAAGTAATCAAGATTCAAAGTGATTTGAAAACAATTAAGAATATTGGTTTCATCAAATTTGACGTGAATTTGTAAAAATTCGATGGGAATTCAAAAGAATTCAGGATAAATGAATAAGAGTCCAAGATAATTCATTGACTTCAGTCAAATTAGAGCGAATTTAGAAGAATTCAAGATTGATGTAAAAGAATTTAGGGTAAATTTAGAAGTAAGTGGTACAAGTTTTTAAAAAATAAAAAAATCTATTGAATTTAGATGAATGTGAGTGAATAGAATAAGTGAATTTATAGGAATTAGAAGAATATGAGAAGAGTTTGATAAAATTGATAAAAATTCTAGGTGAATTTTTTTAAAATTCAAGTGAACTAAAAACAATTCAAAATTATTTAAAAAATTGAATAAATTCGTTACATTTGGAGTAAATTTATAAAAATTCAAGGGAATGGCACAAATTTTCTAAAATTCAACAAAATTCCATTGAACTTAGAAAAATGTGAATGAATAGAATAAGTGAATTTAGAGGAGTTTCAGACGTATGAGGACAATTCGAAGAAATTTATAAAAATTCAAGATGAATTAAAAAAAAATTCAAGTTAACTGAAAGAAATTCAAAACAATAAAAAAATTAATTGAATTCGTTAAATTTGCATTGAATTTAGAAGAGTTCAAGGAAATTCAGAAGAATTTGATGAAATGCCTAAGAATTTAAATTCAGGGTGAATTAAAATAACTAAAAAAAATTGTTTAAATCCATTGAATTGAGTAAAATAAGGTGAATTTAGAAGAATTCAAGTTAATTTAAAATAATTCAGGGAGAATTAAAAAATTCAAGATGATTCCAAATAAATTCAAAAAAATATTTAGAAAATACAAAACATTCCATTGATTTCAGTAAAATTGGAGTAAATTCACAAGAATTTAATGAAATTCAAGAAAATTCGATGAAATTCATACGAATTTAAGATGAATTAAAAATAATACAAGTGAATGGAAAAAAAATTTTGGAATCCAAAAAAATTCCATTGAATTAAGATAAATGGGAGTGAATAGAATCAGTGAATGAGAAACTGAGAAAATTCATAAGAATTCAAGCTGAATTTAAAAGTCTTGATGGTGAATTAAAACAAAAATTGAAAATCCAAAAAATATTGGATTTCAGTGTATTTCAAGAAAATTCCAAAGAATTCAGGGTGAATTCAAATAATTCAATAAAATGTAGAACCACACACAGACTTAAAGTGACTATAGTGACTTTTTCTTCAAAAAGTGACTAAAAAGTGATTTGAGAAAAAAAGTGACTAAAAGTGACTTAAGTGACTGTGTGGCAGCCCTGAATATGCTTAAAAATGATGAAGAGATAATTATGAAAGGTATTCTAAAAATTATAAATTTGTACCGCTGGGGAAACTGTGAGGGGCCCACAAGGGCCCCTCCAGAGCAACCACACGGGTAACGATAAGAGAAGCTCATGTTGGATCCTTATGAATTAGCATGTCATTTCCATGATGGATCACACCTGGATTGCCATAATTCGTTGATGATTCATTATTTATTTCCAAAATTTTTTACATGTGTCACAAAATAGTTTAATTTATGTCTACTAAAAAAAAAAGTTTGTTTTTTCAGACAAGAATAAGTAAAGCTCAACATTTTATTAAACAGAAAAATAAAAAGCTATGACGCAAAGGGTACTTCCTGATAGAGATATAAGATAAATATCAGCTAATTGGGAACATGCGTACTTCCGCTCGACCATTTACAGATTTCAGCTTAAATTAAATATCCATTCTCCTTTTGATTCTGCTAGTGATGTTATAATTTTTATTTTCAAGATGATTGCAACCTATATTTTACTTCTTGTTTCTTTTGTTCCTGCTTTTTCAAGTAAGTCTAGTATTTTTGACTAAAATTACACCGGGAAACATTTTTCAAAAATTATGTAAAGTTTGTTAACTTCCAGATGGAAGTAGATTATTTGTAACGAAAGCTCATAAACAATCTGAAGACATGATGCAGCATGTTCCTTATACTGTGGGTTACTTTTTTCTTTAGCGGGTTTAAGTATTATAAAATCATACATAAGAATAGGTAAAACTTTAAAATTTTTTAAATTAAAACTAAATTTAATTTTATTCCATTTATAAAAGGTTCTACATTAAAAATGTTAAAAGATTTTTATTCTGGTCATTAAATATTAACAGTCAAGGAAAATGAAGTTTTGTGGCTGCCATGTTGACAATTAAATTTTATTTCAGGCTTCGATTCTTGGACACGGAAAAAAATGGTGTGGAGCTGCAATTTTGTCAGACTAATGGCTTGTCACATCTGGAGTTAAAACCTATGGGCAAGTCAATTTTATAATAGGAAAATAAAGAAATGTTAAAATTTTTTCTTTCTAAAGTTTGCTTGCTGCTAAAGTTTATGTGTATATTTGTATGTATGTAATTTTTCAAAATTTAGTTGCATACTCTTCCTATTTTGTTTTATTGTAAGTTTTCATAATATGTGGAGTTCACAAAAATATTTTCAAATTTAAAAGAAAAGGAATATTTTTTATAGAGATCTCCATCGAATTAGAAAGGAGTGGCTGACAGTCGTAACAGGAAGTTATAAACATAATCTTCTGCCATTTAAGAAGAGGACTCTTTTCTTCTTCAAAAATATCCTAATGCCTAAATTGCCTAAAATGCCTAAATTCATTGTAATTACCATCATGTTGAAGAACCCTTTCTAACACAAAATAATATTCAGTAAAAGGAGATATTTAAAGTAAATTTGACAGATTCAATCACCGACTTATGAATTATGTATTTTTGATACACACTTCAAAATGTTCAAATAATTTTGAATTAAATTTTTCAGCTCAAAGTTTTGAATTCCGAAGCAAAGCTTCTATTTATAAGAAAAAATTGTTTTTAACGAACAATCTCTGTAGGATAGTAAAATGTATTTCATTTTAGGATCCACATAACAGTTATACAATTTGAAATTAAATTCTAAAGAAGATTATTTTATTGGCATTAGGATCTAGAATTTTTATTTTATTTCATTTTGGTGAATTTTTAAACTCTTATAAGTGTCAAGCTTTTCAAATAATACGAAATCTAACACGTTTCGTCCTAGGCTGACTCACTGGAATCTTCAGTAAGGCAATGTGAATCAGGGACCTTAGACGCTTTAGAATTTAATTGACCTAGGATCCATTCTATTCTAAATTTTCAATTAATTCTCAATTTTTTAGGCTTGAAATTAATATTATATAAGATATTTCGGCCATGAAGAGGGGCCGATATTTTCGGTATAAACCAAATCTTATAATTAGGTAACATTAAAATTGAATTTTGGCCCCTATCCGTGGCCGAAATGTCTATTATAATATTAATTTGAGACTTAAAAAAATTGAAAATTGATTGAAAGTTTAGATTTTTAGAATATAATGGATTCTAGGTCAATTAAATTTTAAAGCGTCTAAGCTAGGGCTGATTCACATTGCCTTACTGACGAGTCCATTGCGTCATCCTAGGACAAAACGTGTTAGACTTCGTTTTATTTGAAAAGCTTGATACTTATAAGAATACAAAAAATAAAAAATAAATAAAATAAATTGAAAATCTTAGAGAATAAAGCCAATAAAAAAATCCTTTTTACAATTTGACACTTTGGGTCAGTTAAAACCGATATCTTTCGAAATACCAGAAAAGATGTCATTTAAAAGTACTCTAAAGAGTTCGGGAAGCTAAAAAAAATTATAACACTTTTTACACTCAAAGTTTTGGAAAAATGTCGAATATGTTATTTTTTTCTAAAATTCCTGGATATTCCCAATTTTTACCAATAATTTCACACTTCTTTCAAATTTATGGAGGAACATATCCATTTTTTTTTAGATCCCTTGAAATTAAACCAAAATTCATTTCCAGGAAATTATTCCACAACTTGGCTTTGAGTTAAACGTTTCTAGCCTTCAAAATGTACTGAATATACTTTGCAGAATAATTTATAGATTTTACTGATTACTTTCTAATGTAAAATAATCTAATAAACAAATTGAATTTAACTATTTGTAATATTTTATTGCTAATACTTATATATTTCTATGAATTTTATATCCCTTAATATGGATCATGCGATACAATTATTTATCTGAGGTCTTAAAGATAAAGTCTACATTCAAAATCCTCTGAATCATATTTTGTCTTTTGTCAGTGTAATTTGAATTTTATGACGAATATAACAGAATAAACTATTTTCTCAAATTTCAAAATTGAGTTTCAATGGCAATTAATTATTTAATTTTATTTATACATTTTTTCATTCTTTACTTCGATAAGGTATAAGACGTTGAAGAATTCCCAATTATTTACGCAATCCATTATCAAAAAAAAAGTTTATTACAAATACTTAAAAATAGGTTTAAGTATTTATTTCAATATACTCACAAAAACATTTTCAATGAAGTTGACTCACTTGCACATAAACACGATATCAACAATACAGTAAAAAAGCTATTAGTACTTTCAAATCATACAATCTGACGTTCTAAACATAAAAAACCATTTTCCCAATCACTTGAGTTGACAACACCAAAAATATAGAAATCGCAAGTTTTTTTTGTACCATCCATATTTTAGAGAAGGATATTTATCAATTTTTAAAAAAGAGTTTTTCATTTCCTTTGAATAACAAAAATATCATTTTCTTGATTAGATATTAGTAATTTTAGTTGCATGTATACTTGATGATGGAATTAAAAATTCATAAGGTGTACTTTTCAGCTAAGGTACCCCATTGAATTCAATGAAAAACAACAGAAAATAGAAATAGCACATTATTCCCATAATTTCAAGATGCATTCTATGGTGACAGTATCGGGATTCAATTATATTAAGGTGAGTTGATTTTTAAATATAGAGATGTTCAAAATTTTTAAGTTTACTTTAATTAATTTTAAATAATTAATTTAATTTTTTAATTTATTTTAGTAAAAGCAAATAACTGTTGATAAGGGAGCGATCTTAAAATTTAAAATAATTTTTAATTCCAGGGCATCAAAGTTAGACAAATTGAGAATGAAGCATTCAAAATTTTCCATTGCTAAATTGGAATAAATTAAGTTTTATCAATTGATCACTTGCCCTTCCTCCGATTTTTTATTGATTTCATTTACTATTTTCCTATTTTTCCATTTTCATCTCTTTTCCACGTCTTCATCACCTTCTCTCCCACCACGTCCGCTTCCTGTTAAAAATTTTGATTCTCTTCCTTTTCCTTCTGTTCTATCTCACATAATTTCTTACATTTCTTTGTTACCCCTATATTCCTTACTATATTTCCTTTTTCACCATTTCTGCAGTAGATGATGAACTTTCTTCTTTATCTTCTATATTTCTATTCATAATATACCATCACATTTCTTCCAACTTTTCAGTATCTTCTTTTCATTCGCATTTATTCTTGTGTCCTTTGATCATATTTTCCTCCGCTGATCTTTTTCCTCTTATTCCTCTCCACTTTTTTTTTCTTGTCCTGGTATTAAAATGTTTTTCACTAATGACTCCCATACATCTATTCTCTCAAATTGACCAATTTCTCTGCCACATCCTTACTGCTATACATTTCTGCTATTTTCCACTTCTTCCTTTCTCCTTTTCTATTCTCCTTACTTTTTTAGTATACCTCTCATTTACATACGTTTGGCAGCTTACTTTTTATTCTCTCCCACTCCTTGACTTTTCCTAACTCTTTTATTCCCATTTTTTCATAATCTATATTTTCCTTCATTTTTTTATTTCTACTTTCCATAACTGTACGCCTTGTTCTCTATAAAATACTTTCCTTTCCTCATCCTAATAATGTAATGTCTCCATTTATTTTTTTTTCTCACACATCAATACTACTCCCCTTCTTTTTGTCATTTTATCTTCAAATCTCCATATTCCTTATCCCCATCTTTTTTTTTCAATTAACATTCAACATTACACCACAGCTGCCATCCCATTTCCTACATTACGTTTATTTTTTCATCAGTCATCATGTCTCTATTTTGAAAATCAGTTACTTAATTTCTTCATTTATCAGTATCTCTTCTATCTTATCTCGAAACCTTTCTATTCCCTCTTCTAACCAATTACCACTTCTTTCTTCACTTCTAACTTTCTTATTTCCTCTCTTACTTCACTATCTTCTATACCATAATCTGTTACCACCTTCTTCTTCCACTTCTGCATACATATATTTTCATTCCTAATATATCATCACATACCCTAACATTTTAGCATCTTTTTAGAGATCATCCATAAATTACGTTAGAAACAAAAGAATAAATATGTGAGAGATAAAAATATGATCAATGCAAATCTGAGAAAGACGTCAATATTACATTTATTCTTTTGTTTTCTTACGTAATTAATGGATGGCCCCTTACCATTTGTATGTATGCTTTTGCCATTTATCCCTTTCCTCCTCTAATCATCTTCCTCTTACTCTTTTTACCCTTTCCATCCTTCTTAGCATTAAAATCTCCAATCATGACTTTCTTTTTCTTTATTCATTAATTCGTTTAACTTTAATAATTTCTCTTAATGTGATTTGAAACGATACAAGGGCTTTTCTATAGCCGTCTTTTTTAGGTTAATTGATGTGTTTGTGAACATAAAAGCACATTCACGAGCGTGAATTTTTGACTTGAAAACACTCGACATAAAGATCTTTCCACAATAAGACAGGCCTCAATTTCATGCATGGTGGTTTTCGCATGGCATAGTCCATAAGGCGTCGAAAAGTTCATAAGAATAAACTTTTATGTACCATGCAGCCTTCTTGTACAATATGCAGCCTTTGAGCAGACGATTTTCATTTTTTGGCGGTAGCCTTCTAACCTCGCAGTGTCGTTGTTTACGAAAATTTTAATGAAATTTTAATGCATTTTGGACTCAGATATTGTTATTTTTTCATATAGTTATAATTTTTATAAATTAAAAAAAACCTTGTAGGAATTTCTATCAAAATATCTCTAATATCTATGATTATTTTTACAAGAAAATCACCTTGACTTTTTTAATTATTGAAAAATACGTATTTCTTAGATGATACAAAACCGTTAACTTTGATTATCATCAACTATTGCAATTATTCATAAGCGTTTGTAGAAATTCATAACTTTCTACAAAAAACGATTAAAAAATATGAAAAACTGAATGTTCATTTTGAAGTGATGTGTCTATTATTGGCAGGAAATTTTGTATATTTCCATAATTGTGTGTACGCAATTTTTTAAATAAAAAATTATGAAAAACTACAACCAGCTCCTGCAAATCAGAAATTTTCGTTTTTTTTGTAGAAATTCGCAATTAAAAAAAAATCCTCTTTAGAATTATCGAAAAACTAAACCCTTATTTTGGAGTCATAAATTTTCCTTTTTTCTTATGGAAAATAGTATTTATTCATAAATGCGTTTTTAGAAATTTTTATTTTCCAAAGAAAGTTATATATGAGAACCTCCATCTAGCTTTTGAAATACTAAATTTTAGTAATTTTTTGTAAAAGTTTATAATTATAAAAAATAATAACCCATTTAAAATGATCAAAATACTAAAAACCCTCATTTCAGAGTCATACATTTTCCTATTTTTAACAGGAAATTGTATTTATTCATAAATGTATGTAGAATTTCGCAATTTTCTGAAAAAATATATGAAAAACTCCAACCAGCTCTGGTACATTGCAGGGATCACAGTCCGTCCCCTTTTCACCTAATCGTCTTCTTTTAAATTTGAAAAATCTCCTCAAACACCTAAAATCGAAAATTTTGATCCAATTTTCCCTTTTCTGAAAAAATTTAAATTTATTTTTCAAGAACCATAAACAGAAATTCAAGACATTAGAAAACAAGACGCTTTGAAAGCGATTCTTTTTTATGATACCAGTTTCAAATATTTCCCAAACGATTTATTTGCTTATTTTGTTTAAAACAGGGCCTTAAATGCTTTAAATTTCTTATATTTAAAATAAAAATATTTCATTTTCAACAAAATAGATGAATTTTCAACCAAAACGATTAATTTTCTATCAAAAAAGACGAATTTTCAACTTGAAAAATTAATTTACAACCAAAAATGAAATAGTTCCAATAAAAAAAAATTTGAACAAAAAAAAAAGGAATTTTCAACAAAATATTAAATTATCAACCAAAGAGATGAATTTTCAACTAAAATGACGAATCTTCAATCAAAGGAATGAATTTTCAACAAAGTAATTCAACTTTCAACCAGGTATTTGAATTTTAAACTAAAAGAAATTTCAATTTCAGATAAAAAAGTGTTGAATTCAACTAGTTAAGACAAATTTTCAACAAAATAGTTGCATTTTTTACCAATAAAAATGAACTTTCTGATAAAACAGATAAATTTTCAAACTAGAAAGGCGATTTTTCAACAAAAAAGTTAAATACTCAACCAAAAATATAATATTAGACTTTTCAGCCAAAAATAATTGGATTTTCTTATTGGCTTCTAATAATTCAGTAGCAAAAATGTTATCTTCATAATATTGTTACTTTCGCGAATAATAATAATTTTTTTTTAACTAATTTTTTTCTTGGCGGAGATTTAAAAATATTCTGAACATTTGGGAGCTTTCAACTGATAAAAATACATTATAAACAAATTTAAAAGTCCAAGGAAACAAAAACATAAAAAGTAGGTTTTTCAAATAGTTATTTTTGTGTTTTTAAAATTATTCCCTTTTAGCTTACATACTTGGAAAAATACATTTAAACAAAATTCGAACATGAGCACTTTTTAATTCTGTTATTTATCTATTTTTCATTCTTTAATCTTCTCAATTTTTTTTTCTGCTGTGTTTAATAATAAATGAAATCCCTTTTTTTTACCTAAAATTAAACTACGGAACCGCTGTGATCCATGAAACTGTAAATTTTAGTTATTTTTTGTAGAAATTTTCTTTATCTTGAAGTCATAGATTTTCATATTTTTTCGTAGAAAATTGTAGCTATTCATAGTTATTTGTTGAAATGTACAATTTTGAAACGGCATTTAAATAACAAGAAAATTAATAATCTCACAAATGTTTGTAAGGTACATATAAATTATAGGTCAATTGAGGTTATGACATGCTAGTCAACGCCAGCCCGCTAACGAGATGGACCGTGCATATAAGAAGCAGCTATGCATTGCCGTGTGCGTTGAAACGCGTCGACGTTATGTCGATTTATAAAGTCCTATTGTGGAGAGACCTTAAGGTACCAGATTATGGGGACGGCGATTTGTCAAGCTCGGCGCAGAGGGCAGCACTGAGAGTGGAGACATGCCTTGTGCGCCGG
>JAUMHM010082971.1:0-32406 GCA_032362435.1 Melikaiella ostensackeni
CTTTGGCTGAGATTTTGAAGCGTCAACCATCATTGGTTGACCACGAAATCACGCTCCTATGCGCCGATGATTACAGGAAAGACATGGTCTCGTTTCTTCGTCTTGTAAGCCCGCCGAAGAAAATTCTACCGAATTTGTCTGATTGCCATCGATTGACTCGGGCGGAAAAATAGGTGCCCCAAGCGGACGGTCAGGGGACTGGATGCGAACCGTGAGATGCCCTTTAGCCAAAATAACTGGTTTAGAAACGCGAAAGAGATCCTACAACAATTTGGTGTCATCCGGTAATACGGGCCTATTATTAGAAGAACTATATTTCTAAGGTGAGTTTACGAAGAAAATAATAATGAACGAATGTACTTTTTACCTGTAAAACAAATGGTTGTTATTCTATTCACACGTACACATACATATACTTTAAAATAATAATTTTTTTTTCGGATAAACTTGTCATTCGGTAACGCAAAATTTGTTCTCATTAAAATGAAGTTAGTTGTGAGAAGGAAAATAATCAATATTCCCATCATTCTTCAGTGTAAATATTATATGAAATTACCTTGAAGTAGCTTGTTTTATTAGTTATAATGTAGATAAAAACTGAAAAAAAAATTTACATATATAAAGGTTCTGAATGCTGAACTGATTACTGTTACGACATTCATGATATTTTTATTTATGTAAATGGAATAATTGACATAAGATTGAAAAAAATTGAAATTTTAAAGAAGGGTCTACATCATAATCTTGCTTATTCACATTTTAACACTTATTGAGATTATTATGAAGAGGAAAAATGAGTTTTATTTCGTTCTAAAATACACTGAAACCACCATTTAACCTGCCCCCAACACCGTCCTCCCAGAATTCGGCCCTTTCACATTCGTTGAGGAGGGAGTCCAAGAAAGCGAGAGAGAAAGTTTACATCATATAAATTCTTGGAACGCAGTCACGGTCATTCTGAGCCATATCCGAGACCGTCGCTAAATGGAGGTTCCAGTGTACTTTTTTTCAAATAAGTTTAAAGTTGAATAAATCAATCTTTTCGATTTCCACCCATGTATGTGAATAGGTAAAAAACTGCTCACGCAAAACTTGAAGTGCGCGAACTAAACTCTTGTAGGTGACAGGAATACAGGCGAACTCAAATGTAGATACGCAGGTGAATTCCATTCGTCTCATAGACATGGATTGTTACGATTCGCGTGCTCCAAGTTTTACACTCGCAATTATTTACCTATTCAATTTTTCAAAAAAACGGAACGCATTATTCAAAAAGAAAATTTTCAAATTTCGATTTTTAGTTGCCAGGAGCCAACCTAATCTCAACTTTACCAAGTTATGTCCCGTTCTGGAATCGGGACGCTCAATTGATATGCAAGCTCTTCTGCATATGCATGATCTTACGCGTGGCGATATCGAGGCCTGTGAGCTCGTGTTCCGTTCTCGGATCCACCCTAAATGAATAGAGTAGAACCGGAACGACAAGCATGTTAGTTGCAGATATCTTGTTCAACGTCGACAGATTGGAAGACCAAATCCGTCGAAGGGGACGCTTGTATCTGCTCCGAAGAGCCTCCTCCGCTGATATTATATCCTGAATGCGACTCTCTGGTACGCCAAGGTATGGGTAGGTCTCTCCAGCTCAAAGGTGCCTGATGTCGCATCTGTCCACGAGTTCAGGGTCATCGCTAACGCTAGCAAGTCGTCCTTGTTTTAAATTAATCTTGGCACACTTGTCCAATCCAAAGCTCATACCAATTTCTCGTGTGTACCCCTCAACGATCTTTGAAGCACCCTTGAGATGCTGTGTCCCAGAAGCATAGATCTTTGTATCATCCTCATAAAATATATGAGTGACGTTATGCATACGATTATTAAATCCGCCGCAGAGGTACCCATGAGAATTGCGTAGTGTGAGAGATAATGGCAAAAGTGTGATGAAAAAGAGAAGATGGCTCATGGTGTCACCCTGAAAGACACCCCTCTGAAAGGTGATGCTGTTAGATAACACGCGATGTTTTCCAGATGAAATAGTAAACCTGATTTTCCAAAGTGGGATGAGTCTCTCTATGCATTCAACTGCTTCCTTCACCTCTTTGGTAGTGATTGGTGGATATTGCTCCTCGGGCGTTATAAGGTTGTTGCACAGCTCCCAAAAACGCATGATGCTCTTAGTGTCTTTATGTATTGGGCGTTGAACCTCGTAAAATTCTCTCCAAAAAGTCTCTATCTCCTTGGACGTAGGCGGATTATTGAGAGGAACAGGGAGATCGAGGAAGAGGCGCGATGAGTGTGCTCGAAACAGTTGATTCTCCATGGCCCATTTCTTCCTCTTCTGTATCCTCCTTCTGGCGTCAGATAACATCCGTATTTTGTTAACAATGTGCTGCTTGATCGTCAGCAGCTTTGACATGTTCAATGTGTGATGGTGAATCCTCAGTTCGTGAGCGAACTTTTGGATCCTCACCGTAAAAGGCTTACCAAATGTTATGTAGTCAATCACACACTGAATACGAAAGGCGTTCTGTCTAGCCCAGCCAATTTTCTCGTGCAGTTGATTTAAGCGACTTTTGGTCTTCTGATCTACAGTCGGCTTTACCTTCGATTTGAATCGGCCGAAGCTCTCGCCGCATCATAAGATGAACAAATGATGGTCCAGAGGTCGAACTCCTCCGAGAGATCCTCACAAAGGGCGTCATTTATTCCAGCCAGAACTTGCGGCTTAGAAAGAACCTGGATATTGATGTTTCTCCTCGTCCTGAAATCGCCATCAGTTCTTGGGGGATGTCTGATTTCTGCGGTTGGTCTTAATGTCGCTTCCACTTCACCGTCTGCGGCTTGTTCTTGCAGCGATTGGGAAAGCATTCCGCGTATGTATCCTGTTTGCGAAAGGTTTTCTACGCGGTTACGCAACCTCTGTTGCGAAAAGTGCGAAAGCTTTGGGAGTTTCTGGCACCACGGAGTATGCAGGCGCGCCATGTAACCCCTGCGAGTAGGTTTAATGCTGGCATCGTAGCAATCCAACAAGTTATCTCTAAGTCGATCCGTAAACTCAAGACGTCAACCGTCTCGCCGATTCGTCATCGTATCTCTATTTAAATTGTTCGCAGCACCCCGAACTCTACTGTGACCGGCACTGTTTTCCGAACCGTTGTCGGGTGCTCTGCGCTTTCGATCATTTTGAACCGCATCTAAAACTGGGTTTGGTTCCATCATAGTTGTTCCCACGAAAAGCTGGGAAAAAGGTTCGTCCACCCTTGTTATATATATATATATATAAACAGGGTGTCGGGCGAGAACTCTGGTTTCCTTTAGAGTTAAGTAGGGGTGGTAAAAGTAAGCAAGGAAGATTCGCAAAATTTTTTGATCGGGAGCATATTTGGCAAACAACAGAGGATACAATTTGTATGTGCGTGTGAGCATGTGTCGCGTGCGCACTTCACGGCGAACAGGCAGTCCCCCACCAAAGCGCTTGAGGTAGTAATGGCTTACGCGACACATGCTCACACTTACATACAATTTGTACCCTCTGTTGTTCCCAAAATATGCCCCAGATCCAAAAATTTCGGGAAACTTTTTTGCTTACCATCACTCCCCCTATACTCCTCTAAAAGGAACCAGAAGTCTCTCGGGACACCCTGTATATATATATATATATATATATATATATTAATAGCCGATTCCGGTGACAACAGTTAATAAGCAGACGCGGACAATAGTCCAGACATGGTTCCGAAGAAAAGTCCCAAGCTCAAGTGTGAACAGCCGTGCCAAAAGCTGATTGGCACGGGTGATGTTTCTCTAACCGTGTCTCTGGGATACTGGGCAACATCATACAGCATCAACCTTACACTTGCATGCGGGCTCTGTTCCGCGAGCCTCTTTCTGTCAATAATCCGCATACGTCCGAGGGGATAGAGACTTTTTAAAGAGAAATTTACGAAGTTCAGCACCCATTGCATGAAGACACTGATAACATCATGCGTTTCAAGGAGCTGTGCATTGACCTCATAACGTTCGAGAAACAATGTCCAACAATCACTGCCAAAGAGGTGAAGAAAACACTGAGGGTGACGAAGAACTTCTCCGCTACCAGACCGGATGGTATCAAGAACTTCTGGCGGAGAAAGGTTACTTCTACGCACTAACATCTGGCCCGGATCTTCACCTCATATTTGAAGTCAAACAAGCCTATTACTGGACACCTACCGAAGAAAGGCGGCTTGTCCAACTCGAAGAACTACAGGCCAATAAACTTTTCTGAACACGCTGTATAAGATCTTTTCAGCTATCCTGAATGACAGGATTGTTCAGACAATTGGACCTGTGGGGAGAGAGATCTACGAACAACGTGGATCGATGAGAGGCGTAGCAGGCTGTCGGGAAAACCTGCTAATCGACTGAAGTATCTGCAAAGATGCTGCAGCCTACAATCGCAATATGTCGATGGCCTGGATTAATTACCAGAAAGCTTTCGATTCAACCTCCCGTAGTCTTATAATCTGTCTGTTGGAAAGCTTGAAGGTTCATCCGCACAAAGTTGGATGCATAGAAAGGTTGACGCCCCCTTGGAATACCAGACTTACTATCTCATTTTGAAAAAATCGCGTGACAACTAACAGCGTTTCCTTCCAGTGGGCGTCTTCCAGGGTGACACCATGAGCCCTCTCCTCTTTTGCATCACACTTTCGCCACTATCTATCGCACTACGCAATTCTTAGGGGTACCTCCGCGGCGGATTTAATAATCGTAAGCATAAGGTCACGCATGTATTTCACATGGATGACTTGAAGGTCTATGCTTCTGGGACTTCGGATAGGACAAGCTTGCCAACATCCATTTGAAACAAGGATGACTTGCTGGCGTTAGCGATGACCCTGAATTCGTGGAAAGAAGCGCTATTAGGCCCCTTTGAGCTGGAGAGACTTACCTATACTTGGGCGTGCCAGAGATCCGCATCCAGGATATAACATCAGTAAAGGAGGCTCTCCGGAGTGGATACAAGCGTCTCCTTCGACAAATTTCGTCTTCCAATCTGTTGGCGTTGAAAAAGATATCTGCAACTAACGTGCTTGCCATCCCAGTTCTACTCTATTCATTTGGGATAGTTCCATAGATGAAGCACGAGCTCACGGCCTTCGATATCGCCACACGTAAGATCATGCATATGCAGAAGAGCTCAACTCGTCCGTTCCGCGCTTATACATCCCATGCCGTAAGGGCAGACGCGGACTTCTCAATATCCAGTGTCTTTGTGACCGAATTATCTTGGATGCAGCTCACATCGTTGCTATTGGAAGAGACCCTCTTCTGACAAAGGTCAGGACCCACGAGATGATTGGCAAAGGAGCGTTCCTTTACAAAGCCGCGGAGCAGGTGGCCGAGATCCTCTGTCTGGATCTTACCATCAGAAGTGAGGAAAGTGCATTACTCCATCTAGATGCCTCATTCTAAAAGCCCGAGTAAAGAGAGCAGAGGCGAACAAGTTCCTCGAACAGGTCCACGACAAGCAAATGCACGAGAACTTTCACCGAAATGTGAAAGATCAGTCCTCGTCGATGGAGATAACGCTTGCTTTCCTTAAATCATTCGGATGAAACTCAGGCACAGAGGGTTTTATTTTCTCGTGTTTAGGATGGTGGCATTTCCACCTTTCTATACCGTAGCTGCATTTTACGTGAAGAAGTTCTGAGCGACAGCTGCAGAGCGTCTCATGCACATTCTAAGCAACTAGGGCACATACTATCCGTGTGCTTTACTCACGCGGGAATAACGTATCTCCACAGGCATAATGCGGCCCTGAAAGTGCTTCATTACTGTCTTTGTCGCTCTTATGGTATTTACCGCGATCCTGCTCTGACGAACGGTCCCAGAGAGATAGAGAATTGTGCAAGATTTACTGGAACTTCGATTTCAGACTAAAGGTTTCACACTCGAGGCCTGACATCGTACTCCTTTACAAAGAGAAACGATGTCTTTCATCGAATTCTTGGCTCCAGCCGACGCCAAGGGAAAGGTATCGAGACCTTATACGGCAGCTGCGAGGAGCGTTCAGAGAATGTGATGCAAAGAGCTGTCATTCTTGGATCGCTTTATGTTCTTAGGACTCACGAGAGTTCCGCCGAACCTTCATAGTGACTCCACCGTATCAGTAATTTTATTTGACCTGTTAAAAGCACAAACTCTACTTTTTTGACCATTTTTTTCTCATCTCGCGTCGTTTGGCTCAAAAATTAAAATATTCCAATACTATTTTCTATACTTAAAATACAAACCATGCCTCCCACCAGGAAATATTTAGAGGCAATTTTACAGGTCTTCGTGAAAGCAACAATTTTGATATCTCAACTTTCTTTTGTATTCCGCGTTATTCAGCTCAAAATTGGAATTTTCGATTTTTCAGAAAAATTCAAAAAGTTGTTATGACGAACTTATAGGGCTTACAAAAAGAAATGTTTCTCTTTTGTTGACTTTTTTTCATATCGTGCATTGTTTGGCTTGAAATTCTTATTTTCGTTTTTTTTTTGCGTTTTGGAAATGCCGTAACTCTTACAATTTTCTTTTTAGCGAAAAAAGTCATAAGGGTAAATTGTTCGACTTTCTGAGTACTTTGAGTATCCGTATATGGAATTCGTAAATTCAAAAAAAAGTAGTCTCAACAATTTTTCAAATGCTCCAATTGTAAGATTAAAAATTTTATAATATGCATGAGAAAGAAATAATATGTATGTATATGACTTTTTAATTGACTGCGTTTTTTCAAATTTATTACGTATATGCTCAAACCAAACATTTTTATTTTGGGTATGCGCCCAATATGCAATATACTATAGTACTTTCAATGAATATTCATCAATTGTATGTTTCATTTCATACTGTAGGGACGTCTGTCCTATACAGTAAAATTGATTAGAATTTCAAAAATTCAACAGCACGCACCTTTATGATTTTTAACTTTCTCCTGAGAGCAACTTTACTTTTTGGAACAGAAACTGAAGACATTGTGTCGCAATATGTGTTTTAGATAATGTAAAAATAATAAAAAGATCACTAAAACTTTTTGATAACGCCGGAAAGGATTAAGAAACAAGTTTTAGTATTTTAGAGGTATATAGTTTCATTGTATACTCAATTTTGTCTGAGCGATGCACAGAAACTCCGAAGCAGAAAATAAAAAATTATCAAGCTCACGACTTCGGTAGAAATTCAGCATTTTTTAAGTACAAGTTTAAATACGTAAAATCCCATAGAATTAACATGGGAAAAGTTTTGTTTTCGGAAAAATGAAATTCACGTTTCTTGGCTTAAACTCAACTTGTGGTAGATTACCAGAATTTGTTGGAAGTCTACGAAAAATTGTTGCCTCAATTACTTTGAATATTGACGCCCGCCCCTCTTATGGAGCCCGAAAAATAACCCGAAAAACTGAAATTGACCATTTTTCTCAAAATTTATTCATATGAGCCCTGTTTTACTCTTTTATGCAAAAAATTATTCATAATATTATCATTATTTTATTATGACAATTTTTAGGGACATTTCTTCACATAACTTACTTTTCCTTTTAATAATTGGGATATTTGGAGTACCTAGACATGTCGGTATCTTCGATACGAATTTACTGATACCGTATCAATTATTTTCATGTTTATTGAGTCCTTTTTTATTTATTTTCAAATACAGATAAAAATGTTAAGAAGAACAATTTATATCGCACTCTTTAACTCATATCAAAAATATCTAAAAGTTTAGTGCTCTGAGAGCCTTAATTTTCAGAAGAAAAAGTCAGTTATATGGAAATGTCTATAAAAATGTCTATTTATAAAGCTATACCACACCATCAAGTTCACCATAAAAGATTAGGCTAATATTGTTCTAAACATTTCTTTTTAAGCACGAAAGTAATGAAGATATTCCAAGTTTAAATATCAGATTGGGTGAAATTTTTTTCGGGATTATATATATTTTTTAAAGGAACAAAAATTTCCAAATACGTATTGCATTTTTCAAACTTTACGATTTTTAAACCACCCTAATGTGTTTCGTTTTATCGTACATTGAATTTCACCGGAAAGTACACAGAACAGCATACTAGAGGGTATAGTTTTGTTAAAAGGGCGTTACTGAAGATAGTATGAGAATGAGGATTTTCTAAATACTACTCGTAATAGTGCACTTCAGCGCATTTTGAAATAAATCGAAATGCCTGCTTGAAATCTTGAAATTGTAATTCTAATTAAACGTTGGTTATTACTATCCTCAAAACTTATCTGCTTGTGCTCTACTTATTTGTAAGGTTTTCTTAAACATGAGGCAGGTGCATATGAGCGTATTTGATTTAGAATATTTTCCTATTCGAGAAATCAATTTTGACCTCATGAGGAAGAATTTAAACCCAGTGTTGTCCCAACCATTTTCCACTAATTACCAACTCAGTCAATTAACTGGGGTAACATTTTGAATTGGTGGTGCATAAGAGCGCATTTGAAAGTAGGAAAGCTGGTCATCGAGTATTCTGACACTTTCTTCATTTTAAAGGTCGAAATTAAATAGAAAAAATATTTTCTTTCAAAGAAAAATTTCAGGTTTTTCAAATTATGTTTGAAACCTGTTTTACGCCTCATCTCTGTGCATCCAGAGGACATAAAATACATCGTTAAATGGGAAGAGGGGCTACTTTGCCGTGAGGGACAACTTAGGCCCTACTTGTGCGGAAATAGAAGTAGAAAACGTGAATTATAAAAAAGTTTGTGTAATATTTTTGAAGAAGCGATTACAAAAAAAAAAAAATTATAGTGGCGTAACAATTTCTCATATACTGCACTTTAGTATTAGGTCTAACGTCCTATTGAGACAGTTTCTTAAAACAAGAACAAACGAAAAAAATATTGAGAAAAAAAATTATTCATCTCAAAGAAGTCTACGAATTTACTCCAGACAAATTTCTCATAACACGCATGTTTTGGGTTTCAATCGTTAAATACTTCTTGAAAAATGAAAAATTTCATTTTCTGGCAAAACTATGCGACATATGAAAAGAAGTCCAAGCAATAAATTGTTGGTTTTGAGAAGGCCCACAAAATCACTTGGAATGTTTTTCTGATAGAACACGCGATTTTTGTTTGAACATCGAAAATGCTATTGAGAAGTCGAAAATTCAAATTATCAGCCATGGAACGTGTTATATAAAAAAAAGTTTGCAAGAAAAATTTTTCCTTTTAAAAATGTCTACAAAATCCCCTTCCAACATTCCGTTCTTCAAAGCCATTAGAGCCTTAAATGATTCAATTATTTCGAAATCCAAACTCAAAACAAATGTAACAGTCCCTTGAAAAGTGGGGGTTTTGACAGTTTTATAATATTTGCAAGTAAGCTTCTGCATATACATTAGACTGTGAACTAAGTCGAATAGTCTTTAGGACGCAGACTGAATAGTAAAGTACAGATTTCCTATGGTATGGACGAATCTACATCATACAGTTAATGTTTGATCAAGTCTCATGAATTTTTGTAAAGCAGATTGCACAGTGCGAAACTTAATTGTACCAAATGGGAAGTGATAGTTTGTAGATTTAAATAGCTGAATGGCTCCCACTAGAACCGCAGTAAATCACACCCATGGCAACGTCTCACAACCCTGAGATAGGTGGCCACATGGTACAGTGGAATCACGATGAAGGGCCGGCGAAACCCTCGTGAGTCACAAGGACACGGAGCCACCCAAGAATGACAGCTCTTTGCACCCATCTGGCAAGTGCTCTGCCATTTTTCTGGTACATGGGTATGGCTTCGAGGTTGCGAACCAGTAATGGTTTCGCACTTTCGAGAACACCGTTGACAAGGGCAATCATTTCAGCCGAATATCCTTTGTACACTCCTCGCAGCTTCCGTATGAGGTCTCGATACCTCTTCCCCTTTTCCTTGACTGTGATGTTGGCGTTGACTGGAGCCGAGAACTCGATAACAAACATCGTTTGTTTCTGTTTGGCAAGGAGTACGATGTCAGGCCTCGAGTGTACAACCTTTAGCATGAAGTCGAAGTTCCAGTGAATTTCGCACATCTCGTTCTGGACATTTGGCTCTATCTCTCTGGGAGCGTTCGGCAGATCAGGGTGGCGGTCAACACCATAAAAGCGACAAAGATGGTAATGAAGCTCTTTTAGGGCCATATTGTGCCTCTGGAGATACGTTACTCCCGCGTGAGTGGGGCACCTGGATAGTATGTGCCATACGTGCTTAGAGTGTGCATGACACGCTCTGCACCTGTCGCTGAAAACTTCTTCACGTAAGATACAGCTACGGTATACCAAGGTGGAAATGACACCGATCTGATGAGCAAAAATGAAACCCTCTATGCCTCAATCAAGTCTGGATGATTTAAGGAAAGCAAACGTTAACTCCTTCGACAGGACTTGATCATTTACATTTCTGTGAAAGTCCCCGTACATTTTCTTGTCGTGATATTAGTTGCAGATATCTTGTTTAACGCCGACAGATTGGAAGACCAAATCTATCGGAGGAGACGCTTGTATCTACTTTGGAGAGCCTTCTTCACTGATGTTATATCCCAAATGCGGCTCCCTGGCACGCCTAGGTATAGGTATGTCTGTCCAGCCAAAAAGTGTTTAACAGCGCTTCTGTCCACGAGTTCAGGGTCATCGCTAACGCTAGCAAGTCGTCCCCGTCTCAAATGAATCTTGGCACACTTGTCCAATCCAAAGTTCATAATAATTTCTCGCGTGTACCCCTCAACGATCTCTGAAGCATCCTTGAGATACTGTGTCCCAGAAGCTTAGATCTTCAAGTCATCTATATAAAATATATGACTGACCTAATGCTTACGATTATTAGATCTACCGCAGAGGTACCACGAGAATTGCGTGGTGCGAGAGATAGTGGCAAAAGTGTGATGCATAACAGAAGAGGGCTCATGGTTAGAGTGGCCTGGAAAAAAAAATTTTGAATTTTGATTATGACTAGCAAAAATCTTTTTCTACGTATCAAAGTGAGTCCTCATGATTTTTTAGATTTTTAGAACTATGTCTTTAGTGAGCAGAAACTTTTTGTAGTTTGAAACTTTGAAAACAGTGATTTTCTCGATATATTTTATTGTTCGGTCACCATTTCTTTATCGAATAACGTGAATCATTAATCATTTGCCACAAATGCTTTACTCCGTTGATGCAAAAGTAGTGGTGCTTGATTCTGAACCATGGAGGAGCGTAAACTTTGATGATGAAATTTGCTAACACTTTCAAATTGTTTGATGGATTTGTCGCAGTAATATATACTGTCAGTGTTCTATTTCCTAGTGTTAAAAATCAAAAGTGAGACAGAGAGCCAGGGTGTCTCTGGGCTAAGGATGCAGAACAAGAACCTGATTTTATTGCACAGCAAATATCATACGAGTATTTTTGATCAGTGCTCAAATCTTTGGAAATTTCTGTCAGGAAACAATCAATTCTTTCAAATTCTACAACTGGCATTTTTTCACAGTTTAGCAATTTCATTTTTATAACACCTGAATATGATGTAGGCCCTTTCGTAGGTGTGCTCAAACAAGTGCTTAACAGGCATTTCATTCCCATGCAATAAGCAGATGGACCATTGCACGGGTCTACCAATTTTCTCTTCTAAGAGTCTAATGGCACCATTATATTGTCTAATATTAACATTGGTTCCATCGAACCAATGGCTTTTCATTTTCTCAACTTTATTTTATTTTCAGTAAAGTAATCACTAATACAGTCAACGATGCCTTTTGCAGTACCTGACTCTGCAGAAACGTGGCCCTAATACTCTGAATTAGGTTTTTTTATGAGCGAAATGTGTTCTTCAGTCATTGTTTCTCGTGAAAATCGAGTTCCTTTTTTCACATTGACAATAGTCTTATCCTGCCGACCATCAGAGTAAAGCCCTTCTACCTCAGTATTCTTCAAATCAGCATCCGCTTTTAATTTAGATCTAATCATTTCTCTAAATCTCCGAACTTTGTTTTCATCAATTATTCTAGATCGGTCTGCTTCTTAAGCTTTCCTAATAAACGATCAGGGGGACAAGATCTTATTTTGTACCTTCTTCTTCTGCTTTTAGGCATGTTCTATCAATCGTGAATCAATAATGACGAAGACATTTATTTGTGTCTCGTTTTCTTATAACAAAAAAAATAATTGATTAACATTTAAAAACCAAATGCTCACTTACTATTGTAGGAATTGTCGTTTATAACTTTTCTAGTTCACACAGTGAATTATGAAATATCGATTATACTGAATGAAATTATTTCAACTTATGTAGCATATGATCAAAATATCAAGAATGCCCTCTCATTAAATTTTTAATTCCTCAAATCTAAAGTAATCTGAACTTGTATTAAAGCAGCGCACGTACATCAGGTGGTAGCATCGGTCCTCCCGTCTCAAGGCTCGACACTGCAGGTTAAGACAGGTTTAGACACGTTCGACGTTGCTGCGCGCCGGGCATTTGTGTTCATAGTTGCTGCTGCTCGATATTACTTTCTGAGCCAAAAAATCGGAATAACTACCTACCTAACCTCGAAGTGTAACTTTATATAAAACAGGAATATTTACTTTTATAAAAATATTATGTGTTATGAAATGTTTGAGATTATTTCATTCTTGTTTGAGTAATACGATTTTAATTGAAAACATGTTCAAAGAGTATGAATAACTATCTATTTTAGATCAAAATTAAAACGATGAAATTCACAACATTTAAATATATCGAAAAAATCACTGTTTTTGCAAATCGTTTGTTACATCAAAATAAAAGAATTCCTAGCGTGAAAACTAATTTGATGGAGGAATGGTGACCGAAGATTGAAATATATCGAGAAAATCACTGTTTTCGAAGTTTTAAACTTGAAAAAGTTTCTGCTAACTGAAGATTTCGTTTTAAAAATCTGAAGATAATCATAAAGACTCATTTTGATATGTAGAAAAAGATCTTTGCAATCCATAATCGAAATTCAAACTTTTTTTTTCGGCCCACCCTACTGTAGGTCCTCTAAAGTTTGGCTCCTAACTTTAGAGGAAATCGCTAACGAAGAGATGCTGCTCGGAGAGAAAATTTGTCCACTCGAAACTAAAATCTTGAATGAAGATCGCCGCACCTATTACAAAATAATAAACAAATCTTCATTTATTTTAAACTGTAAACTATATTTCTTCCTATCTGTTTCTCTATGACGATTTGCTTGTAATATCATCTGATTCGTTCCGCTGAGACGGTTGGATTACCATCTGTCCTCAGTGGGTCCTCTTCCCCCTCACGAAAGACTGACCGACGATACGATTACGACTTACCCATGACGTCACATTACGCTGTCTCTCCCTCTCACTCTTCCCACTGATAGTTCCTCAGACCCTTCTCCCTCGTCTACACCCTTTCTATCTTCCAAAATACATTCCCCTAGACACGCACAATATGCGGCCTATTAACTCCCCACCAACTCCCTAGTGACACTCCCTCTCACTCTCCTGTGTGGAAATCCCCATATTCGCTCCCCTAATCATTTCCTCTCTCTCTCTATCCTACGAGATAGACATCAACGCTCTTCTCTCTCTCGCTCTTACAGCAGCTTACTACTGCCACCCCGCAGAGAAGTAAGGAGCATATCAATTGGCGGCCCAATTCGTGGGTCTTGAAAATTAAATTTTTCCTGTCGTTGACATCACAAACTTCCGACCCTGATAACGCTAGCGGGTAAATGGAAAATAAAAATATGGATATGGTGTATCATTCTCCTAAAAAGCAGCCACCTCAGGAATGAACCATATCTACACGCAACCATCCCATCAGCACTTCCGGAAGTGTCCAAGAAAATCTGGTGGCGCTCAATCCAAATCCCAATCTCGCATCCACCATGGACGAAGCAGCAAGCAACGCGGAAACAAATTCCATAAGGACCCCAACAAATCCACCCCTGAAATCACTGAATGACGAAGCTTCGAGATCAAGTACCGTCTACATCCCCGATTTAACCACAACACAGAACCCTCCGCAAATAACTCTCCTGTTCACCCGTCCCATACCTAGCTTCCTACCAAATGAACCACCATTGAATAACGCACCATCGTACTTTCCCACCTTCTTCCTAGAGGAACAAATGGCACCATGGTTCAGTCAACCCAACCCTGATGCAAACCCTACACCAAACATGGCGTTGCTTTACCCCGCCAATCAGGAGGCCCTTCGATTTCTCCCACCAACAATCTGGATTCATGATTTGCGCAACATCATACGGGCCTTAAAAGGGCCGGCACTGCCTCCATGAGAATTTTGCGGACTCAATTATGAGGATCCAGAAGCTTTACTTCGCGAGTGCGAAAATTATTTCCAGCAGACAGGAACAGAAACAAAGCACTGGACACGAATGGCCGGTGAGTCTTTCTCAGGAGATGCTTCAAAATGGTGGACACCCCTGAAAATTTTCAATTTCAGCTGGAAAGCATTTTCCGAAAGCTTCCAACATAAATACGCCAGCCAGGAGGTTGAAAGCAACTTTCGAATCTCCCTATACTACGCCAAACAAGGAGAGAAAGATTCTGCTGCGATCTTCCCATAGAAAAAGTATCTACTGGCCAAACCCCTCTTACCCCAAGGTACGAAAGCCGACTTAGTCAGCACCGTACTAGAAACATTACGCCCGTCCATCAAGCGCATCATTCGCGCATCCTCGGCAAAGACCTTCAACAATCTGATGGACCGCGCCACTCAGGCAGAAGCAGATGAGGCAGAAATAACGCAGGAAACAAAAAAAATAACGGAACCAGCAACCGGTGCGCCACCTACCCAAGGATATGACCGCAGACCGCGTTGCCACTACTGTCCGGACCGTCATTTTCACCGAGACTGCCCGGTATTGGCCAATCAACCATCGGAAAACCAGAGAAGGGCGGCGGAGCCCCAAAAAAATTCGGGAAAGTGGAAAAGACCCGCGGATCCTCAAGGACCCGTCGACGGCAACCCCACACCTACCAACTCACAATAACCGCCGCCCGCATTTCACGAAGAAACCTACCACACTTCTGGACATATGTAGAAGGGAAGCAAATGGAAGCCTTTGCAGACTCCGGCTCATCTGACAGTGCTATAAAAACTAGCTCCCTCACCCCAGCACAACTTCAGAGGATTCGACCGGGCCCACTCGAAGCCGACCAGGCCGCAGAGGGGGTCACTCTCAAACTTCGAGGCATCATCGATCTAGACGTCGAGATAAACCGAAGGTCCTACCCAGGGCCCTTTTTTGTCGCAGACAATTTAGGTGAGGAACTTATACTGGGCAGAACTTGGCTAAGAGAACATCACGTGGTCCACGCACATCATTCCGATTGCCCAATATCGGTATGCAGGAGCAACAACGAGTATTCACCATACCTGGAACAAGTCGAGCTGATACGTGGGCTTCGCGCATACCCACTATTCTAAAGAACGGGTCCTCTGGGAGTTTCACGATGACCCACTCGTCGGACATCCGGGGGTCGATAAAACCTTAAGAGCTATCCAAACCCAGTATTATTGGCCCAGAATGCAGCGCAGTGTCCGTCAATACGTCACCCGCTGCCATCTCTGCCGATGTAGCGAATCCATTCGTACCGCAAGATCAGATGCTCTCCAACCCCGCGCCGCCAAGAACGCCTGAGAAACAATAGCCTTGGATTTAATGGGACCATATTCACGATCAGCGACCGGAAAGGCATTTCTCCTTGTCGTGGCTGATATCTTTTCCAGATGGGTCGAGGAATTCCCCATCGCATCCTCAACTGCGCCAATAATTACAGCCCTCCTGGAGCGAGAATTTTCTCCCGGTGGGGATACCCCCGACAAATACTAAGTGATAACGGAAAACAGTTCACATATCCCCATTGGTTTAACGCCTGCCAGCCTTGGGACTGCGAGTTTTGGACAACACCAATCTACCACCCCCGGGCGAACCCCACCGAACGAAGAAATCAGAAGATCAAGAAGGGGATTCGTTTAATGATTGATGCTGGAAACCACAAGACTTGGGACAGAAATTTGCCGGAAATCCTATTCAGCATACGCCGCCGTCAAAACCCTGCAACTGATCGAACTCCTAGCCACCTGTTGTTCGGATGGACAATCCACCGGCCTGGCGATTGTAGATTCAACCAAGAGGTCCGCCAGCCAACCAATCAAACGTTGCCCCTTTGAGCCGAATGAAGCATCGAATTACACTCCCTGTTGCAGGGATCAGCCCCTCCGGTCCTGAAGAGCCTCAACCCGGCACCTCTCTCTTATCAGTTGTCAACGAATAAATAAACGTCTATCCGGGAGAGGTCAAATTGTTATACGTGGCTCGCATAGAGCGAGACTTTTCTATTACTAACCTCAAAAAAAATCCTCTCGCAGACGACGTTCATTTACTCAGTAGACAACCCTTAAATATAAGCCATGTGTAATGTTGAGACAAGTAAGTAAGTTACTGAGTAAAGATTCACCTGAAGCGCCCCCTATCATGGAGAAAGGAAGGCGTCTTCTTTACCTTGGGACGGACACACCTACTCACGTTGGTATACCCTTGTCAGGGTAAGGCAGGTTTGCTTTCCTCCTCACGTCAGCGGAGTAGCTAAACTTTGGTGCAGACAAAGACCGTGCGTACAGCGCCCGCAAGACTCAACGCGTGCATCTTCCTCCAGCAGATTTCTGCTCTCTCTGCGCGGCCTCCCACGCACCACCCACGCAGCCGTCACGATAAGAGGGCGTGCTTCAGCCAGAATCGTCAGGGTGTTCAGGGCTGGTAATCAGCTCTAACAAAAACCCCTACGGTTGGTTGCCAACTGTAGGTTCTCCAGAGGTTGGCTCTCAACTTTAGAGAAAATCGCTAACGAAGAAACGCTGCTCGGAGAGCAAATTTGTTCACTCGAAACTGTCATCTTGAATAAAGATCGCCGCACCTATTACAAAATGATAAAAAAATCTTCATTTATTTTGAACTGTGTACTACCGGTCTTCCTAACTGTTCCTTCATTACGATTCGGTTGGAATACCATCTAATTCGTTCCGCTGAGATGGTTGGAATACCATCTGTCCTCAATTGGTCCTCTTCTACCTCACGAAAGACTGATCGACGACACGATACGATTCCGACTTACCCATGACGCCACATGACGCTATCACTTTCTCTCACTCTTTCCACTGATAGTTCCTCAGAACCATCTCCCTCATCTAAACCTTTTCTATCTTTCAAAATACATTCCCCTAGACTCTCAGAACATGCGGCCTATTAACTCCCCACCAACTCCCTAGTGACACTCCCTCTCACTCTTCCTCATGGAAATCCCCAGATTGGCTCTCCTAATCATTCCCTCTCTCGCTATCCTACGAGATAGATACCAACGCCCATCTCTCTCTCTCGCTCTTACAACAGCTAACTACTGCCATCCCGCAGAGAAGTAAGGAACGTATCAAACACCTAGTGTCTCGTTTTTCTAGCTTGATAGTTCGTCTTGGACGTGGAAGGACAAGAATTTATCCAGCTATATTTACCTATACGTAACTGCACTCCGACCATGAAGAGCCCTGTTAATATGAACGTGTACATATCTCGTCTAAAATTCAGTATTTACCATACAAAAAATTATCTCAATAAAATGTTAATCCTCATACTAAACTGCAGTACATGAGAAACTAAAGCCAAATTATGAATATTTTTATTGATTTGTTTTGATATTCTTTTTTGAAGCAATTTTGTATAAATCTTCTAAAAAAGTACAACAGCTATTGATGACATTGAATTTCGGGTCAAAATCATAATAAGGTTTTTTCTTAACAAATAAGTAAAAAACTTTTAATGGGAGAGGGAAATACTAACATTTTTCGTATACTTTGTAATTTTGTTTATGTCACTCTGCAATTATGAGACGTCGAAAACTTGGTTCTCTCAATGTATACTGTTGTGTTTCTACACGCATTATAGGGATTATTTTTAGCGCAAATAAGGTGAGATTAGAGAGCTGAATTTGTATAGTCACCTATACAAATAATTCTAGTTTTTCCATTTTTAAGTAATAACTTATAAATACATTATGATTTGTGTAACTAACGTAGTACAGGTATAGTCTAGGGTCATGTGGCGTAGCCGATTTACTAGTATCAGTGCATGCCTTCTTATTGTTTGAATAAAATTGAAAATGTTACACAATCGCGTTCTTATATCAAATTTTCTTTATACTTCACGTTTCCAATTTATATTTCGAGGCTAGAAGAGCCTTGAAAGTTAGGCATAACAAGGAGAAACTAAAAAAAATCTAAATAAATTCATATATTTTAGCTAATCAATTAGTACTCTTCCACTACAGAATTAGTGAATATTTGGATAAATAGAATCAGTAATTTTCTAGTAATCCTCAGTGACCGACTTTTCTCTAACTGAATTAGTGATAGTTCACTAATTTAGATTTAGAGCGTTCAAATTTGAAATTCAACCATTTTTAACGTTTAAGTTTGAAAATTTTAAGTACTAATAAAGTTGATCATTCGTAAGTTGTGCTCAATATTCTATTAGAATTGTTTAAATTTCATATTGTTGAATATTGAAAGATGAAAGTACCGCACTAACAGTGCGGGCGGTGTCACGTAAGCGCATGATTTCGTCAGTTCACACGGTCCGCACTTCGCTTCATTTGCTCCCAGTGTTTACGTTATGTTACAAAAATGTCACAGGAAAACAAGAAGCAGCGTTTATCCTTCAAAACAAAAAAACATTTAAAGAAATTTGATAAATATTTTTCACTGCCAACGAAAATTACATACCATATGTTTGTATATGAAATGTTTCACTGAAGTCACACACACATTAGAAAGAACCAAGTTTTTCAATTTTATACAAAAATATTTGTGTTCTCTAGCTTCTATTTCGTTTTCGTTTCAAAAACATGTGATTAGATACTTTAAAAATATGTTCGAGTCATATGTTTGTTTTCTGGCTTATACATATCGTAAGTAGGGTGTAGGGTAGAATACCAATTTTGGAAATTGAGAGTGCTTGGGGTCCTATTCTTTTCCTCTTTGGCGGAGAAATAGAACTGTGGATATTTTACGATTAAAAATTTCTTTAAGCTGCGTAAAGCCAAAATAAGTCAACTCCCCACCCCCCAAAAAAAGATTTTCACCATTTACTCCACAAATATCAATTTACTGGAAAATTATTGTCAACAAAAATTATCAGGGATGAAAAGATATATCTTTTATGTCCAAATAATTTTTCAATGTAGCCAACCGTTCTTAAGAGGAAAAAGTGGTTGAAGAACGTGACATTTTTTTCTGATGGGCACGTATTTTTGATCTCGCTCATTGGTAAAACTCTTAGAAAGTATAAAACAGCTTTTTAGATCTCTAAAAAGTCAGGATAATCAGTCTTTGCCCATTATTTTAAATTTTCTGAAGTCAATTAATTTTTTCTAGTTATTTGTATACATATAGCAATTTTCTAATATACCCTATAGCACATAAATAACCACGAGAGGTAAAATAAATTTATTTTGTCACAAAGGCACGAAATGTTCTATGAAATCGGTCATTGATGAAAACTGCTAGAAGTCCAACTACTTGGGTATGTAAAATATGCCTCTTCTACTTTATTAGTTCGCTTTATTTTTTAGTTAGTTTACTTTATTAGTTTTTCAATATATTTTTTTCCCTTGGGAACACTCGGTCAAATCGAAAAATTCCTTGCACATGACTGATTTATTATTTTGTCCTGGATCATTTTTGGTTCGAATGATTATTCGATACAACCGATATTTTTATAGTAAATCGAAAGATAAGCTTTTCGGCGGTTTTTTTTTACTTATTTTGGCTGTGCGAATCATCAAAAAGTTGTTTCATCCTAATGAAAATCTAAAGTTTTCCTTCTTAGTCAAGAAGGAAAAAACAGTTGAAAATATCTTATAGGTAAAGCTAAGATTATTAATTTATAAGTTTATAGAGGCAGAAGAAAAAAGCACATTGTTTTTTGTAAATCTCTAAAGTCTGAGTACTAATCTGAGAATATTTGTTTTTCGAAGCCTCAGGAAACCTTTTTTTTCTGTAGCTGAAGTTATTTGATATGTAAAAAGATAAAATATAGTAAGACCATGCTTATTATAGATGTTTATGTGCCAACTCCGAGAATGCTATCAGTTTCTTTTCTTTTATTGAAAACATCGGGAATATAATTTTATTTGAAGTAAAATATATTTTATAGATAAAGATGAGGAAATTAATTCAAGAGTTTATGGTGACTCAAGTGAATAACATGTGGTTTTTTGTAGATTTTTACACCCTGAGCACTAGGGTGATGATGATAAACCTAAATATTTTGTTTTGAATCGGGCTACCTATTCAAGTCTTCACTTTTAGCAAAAAATGCCAACACGTGTTTTTTGTTTTCTGAAATAAAAAATTCTAACCTATCCCTCAAGAAATTTTAATGTCTATAACCTCAAAAATATTTTACACGGAGAAAAGATAAAAATACATATTTATTTATTTTTGAAACAGATTAATTCTCAGGGGTAAGCATTTTGGAAGAGATAAAATTGCTTGAATTACTGAACCAAAATGTACCTGACTTGAAGAAATTCGGAAGGCTTAACTTTTGTGATTGTATCCCTTGGAAAAAAAGTTACCACGTACTTTTTCTTTTTTCGATAAATTTACATTTAGAACTCGCTCAAGGCTTCAGCAAGAAAGAATTGAAGTTTGAATGACGCACAATTACTTTTTTCAGAGAACAATTATGGAATAAAATTTATTTCAAGAATTAAAATTCTACAATGTGTCTCTTTTGAAACACCTAGATTCACAATTTTCGGAAAATGTAACCTGTAAAATATAAATAATATTCTAAAATACCACTCCTTAAAATTATATCTTTTTGACAAAAAAAGTATGTTGTTGTAGTTGATGTAAACATCAGTCAATGTAAAAACAAAATGTAAAGTAGGTATATTTACAATTTCCTTTTTCTCAAGACATATTGAATTTATTATTAAAAATAGCTTACCCCACACAATTATAGCTCTTGGAAAAAAGTACCTCGTAGTTTTTATTTCATATTTAAAACAATTTGCTATTCTATAAAAGACAACTCTTTCTTTCCTAAGGCTTGAGGGGTGGGTGGAGGCAAAAATAATTTAAGAAAAAATTACAAATAAGGTTTACTTTTCGTGAAAAAAGAATGATTTTAGGCGGTGGTACTTCAGAATATAATAATAATTCTCCAGGTTGCATTTTCTAAAAATCGTAAATTTATGTATTTTAAGAATCTCAACTCGTAGAATTGTCGCTTACGGAAGGAAAATTATCCCATAATTTTTCTTTCTTAATAAAATGATTGTACATGCCTTCAGTGTAAATTCTTTCTTCCTCAAGACTTAAGCGAGTTCTAAAAATTAGTTTATGGGAAAAAAGAAAAAATATGGGGTAACTTTTTTCAAGGCGTATAATCTCAGATGGTATGCCTTCCGAATATGAGAATCCTTTGAGGGCTAGGTTTATTAAAAATCGTAAAATTACATATTCTAAAAATCTCACGTCATAAAATTGTAGTTCATTGAGAAAAAACTATTTTATAATTGTTTTTTTCTTAAATAATAATTGTACATGCTTTAAACGTCAATTATATCTTGCTGGAGCTTTGAGCGAGATCTAAAAATAAATTCATCGCAAAAAATGCGTTATAACTATTTTTTCAAGTGGTATAGTCTGAAGATGTATGCATTCCGAACTTTTCGAAATAAAATATATTTTGGTCCAATAAGTATCTCAATTTTATATCCTGAGGAATGCTTACCCCTGAATATTAATCTGCTTTAAAAATAAATTAAAACGTATTTTTTATTTTTCCAGTACAAAATATTTTTCAGATTATATAATTAGATATGTCTTGAGAGATAGGCTAGAATTTTTTCCATGAAACAAAAAACACCTCTTCATTTGTTTGCTAAAAGTAAACATTTGAAGGGGTGCCCTGAGTTAAAACAAAATATTGAGATTTTTTACTGTCACTATACTAAGCACAAATCTGAAATTTATTTTCCTTTAAAACCACGGAAAAATTGTTTTTCCCGTAGCTGAATTAATTTCATTGGTGAAATATAAAATAACACTGTAAAACGCTAATCCTAAAAAATACGCCGAATTGGGTACAGTTTTGATTTGCTACATTTTTAAGACACGAAAGCCAAATAAGGGCTCGACGAAAATTGTAATCGTTCAAGATGAGATGCAACAAATTTCATACTAATGGTTTTCTGTGAAAATCATGCTTTTTTCAAATAGATTCCTATGTGCTAAATACGAAGAAGGCTAGGATAGGGTGGGTCGAAAATAAAAAATTCTTGAATTCCAAATCGACACAAGGCGGAAAAATAGCGTATTTGGATCCTTAGGAAGTATAAGTAATTTGGAATAGATAGATATTTAGCCTGGTTACCTGCGTTCGAAAAAATGTTAAAAAAACTTTCTTGTTAGAGCATTTTTCAAATTTTCTTGAGTGCCAATTTCTTTCCATTCCTGGAGGTCAAAACATTTTTCCCATTTTTTCGCGGATTTTAATCAACTATTTTCTAAGAGATAATTCTGATTTAACTCACTCCTGTTTTCGTGAAAAATTCTTAACATCTGTGTGAAAAGAAAAAGAATTTTTTGGGGAACTTAAAAATTTTCCAGTTACAAAAATTCACTAGGAAAAAGATCGCCAAAACCCAAGAATCGTGACTGGAAATACAGCTAAATTTGACATTTTTTATTTTGGTATTAAATGAAATTATCTTTACAACTTATGGTTTAAAAAAATATCTGAACATGTGTGAACTTTTTGGCATAGAAAGACACCAATAAAATTGACAAGGAACAGGAATCAAAATTGGGATTACAGCAAATGTTCAAAACATGGTATTTGTTATTCATTATAAATCCACGGGACTAGTTATTCCATAGTTAATCTATAGGAAATCTGTGTAACTAAAATTATAGTATAAACAGGACTTTCACAGCCTAAGTTACTTGAAAAAAGTAAAAAAGACCTATTTAAACCAAAAAAGTGAACAAAAATGACTAATTTCTAGACCAAAAAGTAATTCAAGTCGACTAAAAGTGATTAATCTGCATTAGTATCTAATGTGTTCTTTTCAATTCCAGAGAATTCGAAAGAATTCGATGGAACCTCTAGGAATTACAGGTGAATTTGAAAGAATGAAGTAATTGTTTATAAGTATTTAGAATAAATTCAAAACGATTCGGTTTAAATTCAGAAGAACTCACATGAATTGAAGAACTCAAAAATCAAAATAATTCAATGAAACGCCGAAGAATTTAAGGTGAGTTTAAAAAACTTCAGGGTAAATTAGTAAAAACTAAAACAAAATCAGAAGAATCCATTGAATTGTGCAGAATTCAGAAAAAATTGAAAATCAAGAGAATTCAAAACAATTTAAAAGAATTTGGGATCAGTTAATATAAATTCAGGGTGAATTCCAAATGAATTTAAATGAATTGAGACAGTGAAAAAAATCCAAAATATTCTATTGATTTCAATAAAATTGTAGTAATAATTCAACAAAATTCGATAAAATTCATACAAATTTATGATTAATTAAAAATAATTCAAGTGAATGCAAAGAAATTTTTCAAATCCAAAAAAATTTCATTAAATTCAAATGAATGGGAGTGTATAGAATTAGTGAATACGAGTCTAATGAAGTTCATAAGAATGCAAGAAAAATTTATAAAAAATTCAAGCGAATTGAAAACGATTAAAAAAATGAAAAAATGTATCAAATTTGGATGTAAATTAGAAAAATTTAAGGGAATTTATGAGAATTTAATGAAATTCTTAAGAAGTCAATGTAAGTTTAAAAGACTTCAGGGTAAATTAAGAAAAACACTGCAAAAAATTCTTTGGATTGAGTAGAATTCAATTGATATCAAAAGAAGTCGCGGATATCTAAAGAAAAACAAAAGAATCCAAAAGAATTCAATAGAATTTAGGATAAATTAATGAGAATTCATCGCAAATTCCAAACGAATTTAAATTAACTGAAAAAATGAAAAAAAAATCCGAAATGTTCCATGGATTTCAATGAAATTTTAGTAATAATTCAGCAAAATTTCATACAATTCATACAAATTTAAGATTAATTAAAAATAATTCAAGTGAATGGAACCAAATGTTTCAAATACGAGAAAATTCCATTGAATTCACATAAATGGGAGTGAATAGAATTAGTAAATACGAGTATATAAAATTTATAAGAATTCAAAAAGAATTTACAAAAAATTCAAGTGAATTGAAAAAGAATAAAAAATATTGGACAAACTCATTAAATTTTGAAAGAATTTATAAAAATTTGAGGAAATTTCGAAGAATTTGATGAAATGTCCAAGAAGTCGAGGTAAGTTTGAAAGATTTCAGGGTAAATTAAAAAGAAACTGAAAAAAATCCATTGGATTAAGTAGAATGCACTTGATATCAAAAGCATTCGCGGGTAATTAAAAAAAGACAAGAGAATGCAAAAAAATTCTAGAGAATTCAGGATTAATTAATAAGAATTCAGGGTGGGTTCCAAATGAATTGAAATGAATTTAAAAAAATGAAAAAAGTTAAAAATATGCCATTGATTTCAATATTAAAAATAAGTCCGGGAAAAAGTTTCTTAACAATTCTTAAAATTACGACTAAATTTTTGCGAGAAATGTAACGTTAAGTGATTTGATAAAAGGTTTGAGAAACATTTATATTGTATAATTCCGTTTTATTACATTTTATGAGCATTATGTACTATTAACTTTAATTTTCGAGGAAAATATAGTTTCTTTGTTGCATGATCTACATTGTTTTAATTTTATTTCTTTTAATTTTGAAAGCTCCTAATTATTTGGTATGTCAGTCACTAAATTGTATTCAATAATATGTGGGTGAAAATATTAGAAAAAGTTACGTAACATAGATTGGGGAGGGCGTATTCAAAGAATTCTGTTACGTGTTGTTATATGGGAGAGGGGAGGGATAGAAAATTAGCGAAAAATGTGTTACGTAATATACGGATGCTCCCTAATTAGTGACAGGATAATTATAATACTAGAATTTTACCTTGACCGTGAAATTCCATTTATCACACTGAGAAGGATTGGAAATTAAAACTTTCAGAGGATGTGTTAATGGGTGAATTTCATGTGACACACGATTGGTTTTCGTCTCACGTCTGTACCTTCAAAACTGAATTCTCATTCTAATACAGATTTTTCATTTAATTTTTTTTGATATTTTTCTGAATGTGAAATTTTTTATTAAAACCATGCACACCGAAAGAGTCCAAGGTTTTCAATTTATTATGTTGTTTTGTAGAAATGAATGTCAATAAAGATAAAAACATATGTGTACTTTTTAACTTTTGTTTTTTTTCGTATCATAAACATGTGATATGAAACCTTGAAAATATGTATATGTACGACAATTTAAATGAGCCTTCTTATCATTGTCTAGAAATCCAGGTCAAGTTCCAGAAAAGCTGTGGTCTTCTTTTTCCAATCTTCAACATGAGGGGAACAGCTGTAATATTCTTTCTTTTACTAAGTAAGTGATATTTATAAAATATACAAATAAATGATTGAGATTCATTTCATGATAAGCTTCACTGAAAATTTCTCAATTTCATAATATCTGACATTCGTCAAAAAATGAAGGGTGACATGGTAGAACCACCTAAGTGCTACTTATTACAAAAGTCGTTTTATTGAGGTCTCTTGAGTTAGCGTAATCACTTTGTCATATTAACGTCTTTATCGTTGCATAATTTAGTGCTACTTCAGTTCTAATTTTGTACTACATTCGAAAATTTTGTGTTTTTGAGTTTTTTGACAAAATGTGTATTCTCGCTGGCTTAACGTTAAGCTGGCGTGACCACACATGAAAAAAAGCAAGAATCGCATTCTTCAATGAAGCATAATTCAGTGCTTGTTGAGTGTAAATTTTATACCTTATTTAAAAATTTTGTACTTTTGAACGTTTTGGAAAAAACTCGTGCTTCATGCTAGAATTTTTTTTTTGCTCTGGAAGTACGATCAATTGGCAAAGGTATATCAGAAATGTTCGAAAATCAAATAAAAGATAATAATCGTTAATGTTATAAACAATTTTTAGGACAAAATAACGATTTCCATATTTTATGATCAATATATCTGCACTGCTTAGCTCATTTGATTTATAATGTACTCATTATTATGTTTGTTTTTTAAAACTTACCAATAAAAACAATAACCTTTGTTATAAGTCCTTAGTAGTCTTAGGTTAGTTCTAGAGCTCCTGATGCTTTTGGGAAATAATTTTGGCCATTTTCATTCAAATTCAAATAGATTTTATAAAATACTTATGGTTTTTTTCCTCCAGCTCTCGGACTATCATAAAAGACGAAAATTAAAATTCTGAGTTCAAGCTATAGGCCATTTTTTGTTTCTAAAATATTTAATTCTTAGCCTCTTCAATTTGGTGCTATTTGGCTATCAAGAATATTATTTGTGTTTACATATATAAATTTCAAGTTTTTAAAATATGTGAAAGAACCTTAAAATGTTTTAAATTAAAAATTACAATATTCTAAAACATTGAATTTTTTTGAGTTATTACACCTGAATGGTTTTATCCCAAGACTGATAAAAAAAATGCTCGAAGTTCTAAATAATTTTTTAGTTCTTCAAACTAGAAATTTCATAATTTTTCAATTTGAAATTTTACTATTTATTATGCCAAAATTTTGATTTGGTTCATAGAATTTTTTTAGAAAAATAATAAATATTAATGCATGAGAAGGATACGAAGTTGACTATATTCTCTGAAAAAATTTAAAATAGGTAGTGTAAACAAAAAAAATCTACGTTAAAGTGCCACATATGTGATGGTAATTTAATCATGAACTTTCCTTAACGTATCTACAGTGAACTATAAAGATAGAAAAAAACATTTTTTTACAAAAATGAATGAATTTTCTGTTATTTTACATCAAATTTGTTTATAACAAACGCAATTTTCTGTATTGGTTAAGTTTTAGGAACATACATAATTAAAACCACATTATAAGTTATATGAGCTACGTAGTACAGATATGATGAAAAAGTTGTATATAACGATAATAATTATCAATTTTCAATTAATTTTTGAACATTTCTGATTCTCTTCCAATTTATCGTCCTTGCAAAAAATAAAGAAATTCTCCAACCGTCAAGTACACCACTTACAAATTTTTTTATTTAAATTGTTCATAACTAATAACTCAATCATTGAATCAATTACTTATGTTGACAATGTGTCTCTGCATTGATCTGAGCCGACATTGATTGAAAGCAAGTCACTGATACGAAGAAAAAAATATTTTCCTAAAATACACGGTTTTTTGTTAACATTACGTTATCAACGAAAATGTAAACAATAAAAAATTCAAAAATATGCTTTGATGAATCTCTTGTAAGCTCAATGCGCTTGAACTTCAAGAAAATATTATAAGTCCACTGTGCAGCCCGAACACGAATTTTTTCAAAAAATTCAAAAGTGCAACATTTTTGAATATGATACAAAATTAGCACTGAATTAGCACTAAATTATGCAAAATTAAAAATTCAATATAAATAGGAATAAGATCAGTCGAGGCCGATTTGAAGGAGTAGTCTTAATTTGCTACATAAGTTGAAAATACCTAAAATACGTAATTTTTTGTTTTTCGCAGCCCTGGGAAGAAGGTCTCATAATTTCGGTCGGGTATCCATCCGCCCGTCGTACTTTTTTCGCGGAAGGGAAAGTGAGTTGTGAAATAGTGAGGGGAACTGAAGGGTGAGGAGCGATCGTAAATAAAGGGAGGGAACGGACGGGTAAGTGACGGTGAGTCTGGAGAAGTGAGGGAAAGGAAAGAAAGTGAGGGGAAGTGATGGTTGGTCTTTGAGGGGAATGGAAGGGAAGGGGGATTGAGGGGTGAGAAGTGAGGGATGGAAAGTGAATGGGTGTAAAAGGTTGGGCTGGGGAAGTGAGGTGGCTAGTTAGAGAAGTCAGGGGGTGGTAGAGGAAGATAGGATCGGATAGGATCATCTTTGAATAACGAAATTTAAGAAATTCCTCATCACTTTCTTTCTCAACTATTTTTTTTTGTTAACTTTAGGATAATAATGATGTTAATAAAAAAAGTGAAATCAAAAATTAGGTAATCAGAAGATTCAAGCCTACAAAATTTATTTTAATTTCTTTTGCCTATGACCATTTTAAAATTGTGGCATAATTCATGGGGGTTGAGAGATGTTGAACATTTCAAATACTGTATTAAATAGGCTACGAAATTCTTTTTTGCAGATGCATGCCGCCTGTTTTTACTTATTTTCGTAAATAAATTATGTATAAATGTAATAACCAGTGATGATCTAGAACTAAAAGGGAATATTTGTTAACTGTTAGTAATTTTTAGAAGCATGTATTATAAGCTTTACTTATTTCACTTTCAAGAACATTGAGAATTTCCCTTTTCTGTGGAGTCACTACTTTTCAACACAATGATGATATTATCATGCAAAGTATTGCTATTCGGCAACATATAGTAATGATTACAATTATTTTTATCAATTCATATGAAAAGTCCAATTCTATTGTTCAATGACGGCTTAAAAAAGATTATTTTCGACTTTCTAGCCTTTTTTTGGTCCCACAACATGTTTTTGGTTGATTATTCATATATTTTATGAAAGATAGAGTGTGATAAACAAACTTGAAAAGAGAATTCACCACGGCACTTATATTATATGTTCTGCTGCGCATATTTTTCATAGATCTATAAAGATCCATGAACTCTCTAAAGTGCAAATTATTGAAAGGAAAAACAAAATAAATAATAAAATACACGCAGCTATGATTTTCGTATTTAGGTCGGTTAGATAAATATGGGATCAGCATACGAGATGGAAAATTCTCTGATAAAATGAGAAAATTTATCTATTAATATCTAATGGGTGAGAGAGGGTTGGTAACCTTCCCCCAGAAAACCCTCACAAAAAAACCAGGGTTTCAAAAAAATGCACACAGTTGACAATTACATTATATAAGAAATGAAAAAAGTCACATATAGGTATTGTTCTACCGTACCATCCTTCAAATTAATACCGAAGATTAATTTTCCTATATTTTATTTTAAAGCAATTGCAATGTTATTCACGAAATCCTTTGCAATTCCCCACGTACCTAACGCTGAAAATAAATGTTACAACAAATGTTTGGTGAGTGTAAAAAAATATTCGTTTTCTCTTTTTATAATTGACAACTTGATTATTAAAAGAATCATGTGAATCAGATAGAAATTTATATGCTTTCAGAGTGAAGTGCATAGCAACGAAACTGTTACATTTTGTACTACAGGAGGTTGCACAGTTACTAAAAATAAACAATATTATGCTTGCCTTGTGAAAGATTGTGGAGGCGGTAAGTTGTACAGAAAAATATTTTCATTTACTTACATTATCTAGAAAAGCTAATAATAGCAATCAATAAATGAGCAATTATCTCCATGTGTAAGAAGGAGATAGGTGAAATCTTTTGTAAACAGATAATTTTTTATGTGTGCTTGTATGTGCGTTCTGCTTACAGTATATAGAGATGTAGATTACGTTTATTCAATAATTAAGAAATTAGTATCATTGTATAGTTATAAGAACTTTGCTTCAGTTTTCCATAAAAATTCTCTTCGATAATAATAAATATAATAATAAAAAAAACAATAAAATAATAAATTAATAATTATTTCAGATAAAATCTACCCAAAGGCACATGATAATAAGTGCAGTCCGAAAGAAAAAAAAGATGGGTGTCGCTTGTAAATTTTCGTCTCCGGTTAACTGCAAATATACACCAGACGCTCATGAATGAAAATAAATAAACAAAACCTTACCACCTGCCTTAAATTATGGAAATCGACCATGGCATGATTTTTGCATATGGTGTACGAAAGACATGTTACTTCACTAATGTTTACAATAGTCAGTAGCAGTTGCATAAGATAAAATATAGATTACCATAGATTTCACTTAAAAAAAGTTGGTTAAAACAGTTACGAGATTTTTTCTATTTTGGAACTTTTTTTGGTCTCTTACACATTAATTGCAATAGTTTATTAAAAGCTGTACCGATTAGCTCGGAAACTCTCTTTTTTGCTGTATAAAAGCCTGGGGAATCCAAATTTTGAAGTGGCGGTAATTTTTCCGAGCATTCTGAAAACTTTGTTTAACTCCAAAATTCCACTAATTATGATGAATAATCGTTTCGGACTACATGGATATTGTAGGGAAGAGTTCAGTCTGAACGCTATTTAGCAGGCTTTCCCGTCAATTTAAATACTTATGCATTCTTGAAACTTATGAAATCAGAAATTTAGCAAGTAAGAAAGTATAATAATTTACAAACAATACGGAAAATAAAGAATAATAATTATTGTAATAGAATTATTGTTCCTCCTTTTTAAATTTTCATTGCGCTCAGGAGCTGTACTTGAACTGAGTAAAGTTTTTCTTCTCCGAAATTTTGAACCATGAACCCTCCTTTGTTCGGGTTGTAAGTTTCCACCCCCCCCCCCCCCTGGCATGCGTTTTTCCCGTAAATTTTTTTCACGAATTTATTACTTGATCAGATATACATACGCAGATCTCTTTTGTACAAAGGGCATACATTATTAAAAAGCTTTTTTGGTAAATCACAAGTAACGCTTATGCTACACTGATGCAATATCAGTAAAGTAACATTTTTTTTTTAATTTTTCTGAAAGCACACAGTACATTTATTTGGAAAAATTTTATTAGGATACTGTAAGAATGTCTCCTCTCCGCACAATCACATTCATAAACAATACTGTTAATGCTATATTTTTTTCTACCTGTAAACGTGGTTTAATAAAGAATATAGTATTAACAAGACTGTAAATGGATGTTGGTTTCTCGTTCGAGGGAATATCAAGAGAGTGGAATGTTCTATTTTGTGCCAAAGATTAACAGAGAATTTGAATTGAAATTATGTCAAATGTTTGTTCTCATTTATAAAATTATAAACAATGAAGCAAGAGAATTTATAAACAATAAGCGGTGTTAATTATAGTAGATATAGGTTTTGCAACAGTTTCAGTGAAGGTTATGTCACTGTTCGGCCTGGATGATTTTCCGTTAAAAAATACAAATTCTGGACGAGTTTTTCTTGAAAGTGGCCGGTATATAACAATATTTCGCGGAGTGGAGTTTTCGTTCAATCGGAAAATTTCTTTTTTGTTTCAAGAGATCTAACCACGAGAAGGATAGTGTGCAAGTTTCCAGTTTTTCTGAGCAATAGATTCTGAGATACAACCGGACAAATATGTCAATTTTGTTGAAAAATCATTTGTTTGTAACGCTCTAACTTGCAAACGGTTCTTCCTGTGTGAAAAGTTCAAGAGGCGGAAAACTCTTTTTCTAGAAAACACATATTTTCCCAAAGGCTTCAGTTTTTGAAGAGAAGAGGTTTTCATACATTTACACGACGAATTTTAAAATTCCCTACGGGAAGGCGAAAATGAGCATCCTGAAATCGTCATATTACACCTCAAGTATCTTGGACTAAACAGTCTTATGAAAATCGTTGTCGAAGGCGGTTCAAAACGGGATTTAAAAAATAATTCGAAAAAAAATCACGTCAACTTCTACTACGCGCTCATTTTTAAATATTTTATAGTGCTTTCTCTACATTTTTCGCGTGTAGTTGGTGTTCTTACCCATGAAATTTTTGGGTTTAAAAGTGTAATTAGTATTCTTGAAGTTTTGTTCTAAAATGAAGGAACAAGTTTTGCGCAAATCAAATATTCCAAAAAGAGTAATGAAAATTTATGATTGCTGATAAATTGTCAGAAAAATTCTGAAAGTTTCGAAAATTTATGGAAATTGAGGGACTTTCGAGAATTTTTGAAATGTGCGGAATCTTGCGCGAATATATGGAAAGTTATAGAAATTTTTGGAAATTTATACAGAGTTTTGAGAAAATTTATGAAGAGTTTTCAAAATAGTGGAAGGCTTGGGAGATTCATAAGAGTTCTAAAAATTGATCTTTTCAAAGGAGAATTTAGGAAAGCTCATGGGCTTATTAAGTAATGAGAGGAGATGTTTCGGGTTCCAATTGTGTGCAAAATTACTAACTGCTTAAGTTTTTATTCACGGTTGAGTATTCTTGTCGTGTTTGCATTAAATGGTCTTTTTCCGTCTTCGAGACCAAACTGCAGGAAACTGGTACCCTCCTCAGTATACAACACAAACCGATCATAAATCCTTTGGTTCTGGCTTGGTTTTCATACTTTCCTTTGCATGACCGAAGTTTGGTGGGACTGACGTTATGAATGGACA
>JAUMHM010082991.1:0-13580 GCA_032362435.1 Melikaiella ostensackeni
GAGTCAACCAAAACCAACCTCACACTCTTTCTTTTTTCCGTCTTTTTTATACTACTGGGGACCAACATGTTTCGAAGACAATTTAGACTTCCTCATCAGGTGTGATTTATAGGAATACTACAGTTATAAATAACACTAGTTTACACGAAAAATGTACCAGGAGCAAAAAGGGTTTTTTAGTCTAATTGTGGGTCGCTAAAAGAGAAAATGACATTCATTTATTTTTTCAAAGAAGCGTTTTCGAGATGTCTGCAAAAAATGTGTTTTTTAGTCACTAGCATGAATCATGATAACGGTTGATCCAATTAAGATAAACTGTGTTTCGTTCGAAAGGTATGATCTTCCACTTTCCGACTATATACTGTTTGTGTCAATCGGATCAAAATTTTTTGGGTTATAGGCGATGAAAGTAAAAAAAAAGTGACTTTTCCGACCTCATTTGAAAATTACTCACTTTCAGTTATTCCATTTTTTCGAATTTCGTCGCCTATAACATACCTTTCGAATGATATACATATAGTTCATGTTAGTTGGATCAACCGTTCTCGAGATTTCTGCCCGTAACTGAAAAAAGAGCCACAAAATATGTTTTTTGCAAATATTTCGAGAACGCTTCCTTGGAAAAAAAATGAGTGTCATTTTCTTTTTCAGTCACCCAAAATTAGTCTAGAAAACACTTTTTCTTTCAGGTACACGGGATGAACCAAACATTTGTAAACTAGTGTAATGAAACATATATTAGTTAAATTCAAATATTACCTGAGAATAAAAATAAACATTTTTAATTATCGAATGTCATTTGGTCAATATTTCCATTTTTTTATTAAATCAAAAATCTTTACGACCAAATGAAATTTACATTCTTATGAAAATTGTATTGTTCTAAAATGCACAACTCCAGAAAGTTCTGTGTACCTGTGCATGGCAACCTTTTTTACCAAAATTAAGAAGGATTTCTTAAATCTATTGGTATCCTCATTAAAGGTTTCTTTGTTTTCTTTTTTTTTCAAAGTAAAAACATACATTTTTTTTGTTAATATGAAATGTCTTTTTTGCAAAAACCTATGAATCTTGCATTTTATTAATAAATTCCTCTGTAATACGTCCATTCTAAGTATGGATAATACGATTCCAGTTTCCAAAACTTTATCCTTACAATAGTGGATTAAACAATATCAGGGTGTCTATACTTGACCGGAAATCCGAAAAAGCCAGGAAATGACCGGGAATTTTGTTCTCCGAGAAAAAGCGGAAATTTGATTCAGTGATCGGGATTTTTTCTTGAATTTACTGTAATGCATGTTAAAAGTGTTTTTATAAGTACTTTATCTTAGTTTTTCGGGCACGAGAGATCACGAAGCAAAGTGGTTCATCTAAATATTTGAAAAAAATAGCTTTCAACAGATTTTTAATATTCCTTGAATCTGTGAATGCAAATTGAATAAAAATTTTTAAAACATAATACATAATTGTTCGAAATTGAAATTGAACTGTTGAATATTAAGATATTTAAAACTGAAACCATTAAAATTGGACAATTTTCGAACAAAAACATTTAAAACTAAAAAGTAACACTCAATGAATCTTTCGAAATTCTTTGTTTTTTACACATTTTTGATTTAAGAGGCAAATTTCAAAATTTTTTTATTTGACATTTGGAACATATAAACATTAAGAACACAAATAGATTAACGTTTGCCCATTTTAGCTTAGAAGCATTTAGAATTGGTTGGAATTGATGAATATTAATCTCGAAAGCGTGATTTCCAATAGAATTTATAAAAAATGACAAATTTCGAGAAGAAGGTACTTAAAAACGTTCAAAATTTAAAAAAAAAGTATCAAGTAGGAAATTTTCAAAAACTAAATAGTTGCAAATAGAAACTGAAAGTCATTAAAAATTTAAGAATATCAAAACTAATCGCTAAATATAAACCAATTTTAAGTACATTCAAATTAAATTTTTAATTTCCACTGTGAAATGAAAGGCTTTGAAATTATCGGATTTCAAATTGAAGCGTTTAAAGTTGAACACTTTTAATTTCATGGTGTTAAATTGAACATTCTTTTTTTCCTTCCATTCTGCAAAATTAATGAATTTTAAAATTCGAAGCAATTTTTTTTTATATTGTGAGATTAAAGAGTTTTTGAAATTGTGAAAATTGTCACATTTTCAAATTGAGCTATGGAAAGCTAAAACTGTCTAAATCCATTTTCAGATGTCACTTGTTTGTCACGTAGCATAATGAATGACAAGTGATTTCTGAAAGTGGAATTAGGCGGTTTTAGCTTTCCATAGCTCAATTGAAGAATTAAACATCTAACAATATTTTAAAGATGTTCTAAGCATACACTCAAGCTAAAAATTAATAAATCTCCAAACTTACTCATAGAATAGGCAAAAAAGGTTGATTGATAATTGTAAAAAATTTTAGAAAATGAACCTTAAAAGATTCTTTAAAATTCTATTCGTTATATGTTTTCATTGAATATTATTTGGAAAATTGTTGATTTCGTGAAATAAATACCTGTTAACTAAGCATCATCGTACGTATAATACCCAAATAAAATCATTTCTATGAAAACGTAACGAATGCAACTGTAAAGAATCTTTTCAAAAATAATGTTAGCTCTTCTTAATTAAAATTGAGTGAAATTTACGACTTTTATATTAGGTAGAAGGGGAAAAACAAATATGCACGTAGCTATATTCAAATAAACAATTATGACTTCCACTTAGTATGTGAACACACCTATTTTTTAGCATTTATTAATTTCTTAATTTTATTAATTTGGAGTTTAGACATTTTTCTCTTGAATAGATTGGAAGATATCTAAATTTGGAATAAAATAAGCCCATGGTAAAGTCATTGTGTCAATTTTTTAAGAAGTTATTGCAAAAATAGTACAAATTTTAATATTTAATGTTTTTTATTAAATTTCAAATAAAATATAAAATTAAAAAACATTTTTAATGTTCCTGAGCTCATTTTGAAGATAAATTTTTAAAGAACCACAGAAACTCATCAACATAACTGTTTTATTTTTTCTCACTGTCCAAAAAATTGAAATTAAAATAAAAAAGTTGAGAAAATTTGAAGTCATCTCATTTGCAGGAAAATGATATTAAAAATCAAATGAATGTATATTTTGAAGAATTTTCATACAGAAGTCATGATTACTTATTTCATATATTTAAAAAAATTTGTTTCTTAGCAAAAAAGAATATTCAAAATTCTCTATGTTTGTTGTTCCAACTTGAACTGCTTGCACTATGCAGGAAGATTCTTTTACAATCCCTCTGACAAGTTACTGCGATTGTACAAGAATTTACGTTTTGAATGAGCACAAGAAAATAAAAAATGTTGATCATTTCAAGTGTTATTAAAAATTTTCAAATGACATAATTATAACTATTATTTGAATAGATTCTTTAAAAATTTTAAAATGACTTCATCCTGCCATCATTTTATTCAGAATTTATAAAATTAACAAATTTTAAGCACTAAAAAAAGGGTGTCCGAATATTAAAAGGCGGTAGGGTATTTTCATTATTTTCTTTAACATTAAAAATATAATTTTGACTGCTTTTGGGAAGTATAGGATGTCCTGAAAATCAACATCGCGCTTTTCATCAGTTTATAAATAATTAAATGATTAATTGACCGGAAAAAATGAAAAATTAACCAGGAGAAAACCGAGAAATGACCGGGAATTTAAAATCATCCGTCGGGTAGACACTCTGAACATAAATTAGAAGACTTTTCCGAAAAATGTTTAACCATAAAGTAATAATTAATAGTTATACATAACAAACATTGTAGAAACCAGTGATGCATGTTGATCATTTCAAAAATTAACCAAAATATCGTCAGATGAAATTAAAACTTCAAACACGATATTTATCACAAGACGAAACTTTACTTGAACCAGATCTCGTCTCGATCGTTTCTCGAGACTAGAGAATCTTGATCTCCATCACATTTCAATCGCATCTGATCATGTTACGAGAAAATCTCGATTTTATGTGGAAATTATCAACGATATGTCTAAAAAAACTCGCACTCAATGTTGCTGAAAATCTGATTCGGGTTTGAATGACTTGAAATGGCTCCATTTATTAGATTTGAAATTTTCAAATGAAATTCCCTTCTAACTTTCAATTTGTTTAGAACTGTTCATTTAATTGCTGATCGTTATGGTGACGGAATATTTCATTGTATTGCAAACATATCTCAAATTATCTACTTCGATGAGAGAATAAAACTTAATTTCATTAAGTAAAAAAATATATTTATTTCTGTTAATTCTTTAAAACCGAGGGATTGAGAATTGGAATTTTGAGTGTACACCAGATTCTGAGATTTCAAAGATTTCTAAAATTTTCGCAAAATTTCAAAAGATTTCAGAAGATATCTTTAGTTTTCGAAAAGTTTTGAAGAGTTTCAATGTTTCCGGAATATTTGGAATTATATCAAGGGGTTTTTAATTATTTCAAGTGATTTTAACAGATTTCAAAGCAAACAAATTTCAAAGACAAACAGATTACAAATTCAAAGAAATCGAGGATTTTCAAAGGATTTCAAGGAATTATAGACCAGTCTAAGAAATTACAAAGAGTGTTATGGGATTTTAAGATTTTTTAAAATAAAATTTCAAGCGATTACAAATAATTTGTAGAAACTGTGAAGGGTTTTCAAAGATTTCAAAGAATTTCACAGAATATCTATGAATTTTAAACGATTTAAGATGATTTTCAGGGATGTTGAGAGTTTTAAAAGATTTCAAAAGCGTTTTCAATGGGTTTTAAAATATTTCAGGGCATATCAGAAAATTTTTGAAAGTTTTAATCGATTTCATAGAAGTTTTAGGAATCGCAAAGTATTTTAAAAGATTTTAGGGATTTTCGAAGTATATCAAAATTTTGAGAAATTTCACAGAGCATCCAAAAGGATTACAAGTTTTCAAGGGATTTCAAGAGATTTTTAATAAAATTTTATCAGACTTCAAAGAATATTAACAATTTTTCAATGAATTCAGGTTATTTTGATGTGTTTCACCTGAAATTGGTATTCTGAAACAAAATCATTAGATTTAAATCCAATGATTTTTGTTTAAAGAAATAAAATTTACAAGCCTTTGAACAATTTTGGATTGTGAATTTGTATTTCGTTGAAAATTGAAATTTTCAATAAAAAATCATTAGAATTCGAAGAAAATTAATAATTGTTCAACAATTTTAGATCACGTTGGCGTTTTACATTGAAAATTAGTATTTTCAAACAAAAATCATTATAATTTAAACAAGATTTAAGATTTTTAAACAATTTTGGATTACGTTAGTGTTTTTTCAGAAATTGGTAATTTTAAAGAAATTCACAACATTTTAACAATTTTAGGTTATGTTCACGTTTTGAATCGGAAATCGGTGTATTTTAAGCAAAAAGATCATTAGATTTCAAAGAAGATTTACAATTTTCAAACAATTCGAGGTTATCTTGATATTTTTCACCGGAAATCGGCTATTTTAAATAAAAATAATTGGGTTTAAAAGATGATTTACAATCTCAAATAATTTCTGTTATATTATGTTAGTGTTTTTCGTAAAAAATTGGTATTTTTAAAGAAAAATGCAACAGTATGATTGTCTATACAAAAATATTATATATTATTTCTGAAGTTAAGATATCAATTTTCACCAAATATTAAAAATATTGTCCTTGCCTTTCTTTTTCATTATTTTAGATAATAGATACTATGAATTACAAAAATTTTGTATTAATATCAATTTTATATTTCTAGTACGAGAAAAAAATCTGTCATGAAGGACGAAAGGGAATTAGAATAATATCTCAGTCAATTTATGACATATTTTTACAAAAAATACAAAAATTCAGTAATTTTGGTAGATATTAGCTGAAAATTGAAGAAATGCGCCATAATCGAATTGAAAAAAAGGTTAAAATGTTGTCTGCAGGTTATAATTTTGACTTCAGCGTTTCAAAATATCCTTTTATTTTTTAGTATGTCAAATTAATATACAGCGTTATGGGACATTTTATACAAAATATTATGCAAAAATAGTGATCATCATTTACTGTTATTTGGAATCAACGTTGATAGATCGATTTTAACTATACTAAAATCTCCTTAAGTATAAAATTAACAATTTCAACCCGCATAATAAATAGTTTAAATAATTATTTTCGAGTTTTATCTTGAATTAGCAATGTAGCGTGACCAGACAAAAAACTTGTGGGGCAGACTTTGAAGTGATTTTTGAAATCTTTCATTCTAAAATATTAAAATCTATTCTTGATTTTTATCTCCTTCAACTCAATATAAGTGATATCTGTGAATCTCAAATATTTAAAAAAATGGTATTAATATTATTTAGCAATTTTTTATTTTAAATTTGCAGTTTGGGACAGGTGCGTGGTAAGACATATTGTGTACTTTTTTATTTATAGTTTTTAAGCAAAGTCTCCTCAAATTTTGAAACTTTCTTAAATAATCGTGCTTAGATATAATTACTTGACTGAGATATTTTTAAAAAAATGTATTATTCGAAGAAGATGTGAAAAATGACTGGGACTTGAAGTAGTAAACTTTTTGGCAATCACTCTGACACGCTTTTACGAAATGAATTCAAACTTTTTTTTAGAAAGACGTTATCAAGTTGTGGAAATATTTTGAATGAATGTGAAATATGTACATTGATTTATAATGAAAATTTTCCATTTTTTGTAGTTTTTAACGATTTATAATTAGCTGTTGCTAAAGTACCTTAATTTTTATAATATTAACATCAAAAATTTTTTCGTTATAATATCACGAAAGATAATAAAGTTCTACGCCTAACAAACCCAAGTTAAGGGCAAAATGTCAATGTTGTAACAAGATATCGCGAAAAAACATTAAATTTCAATGTTATAAAAAAATTGGAATAACTCTGGAAATAATTAATATTTTAAAGTTCTTGAGCTAATTTTATAGGTAAGTTAAATATTAATTATTTCTAGAGTTATTCCGATTTTTCCAAAACATCCAAATTTGACGTTTTTTTTGCAATATCTTTTTATTAAATTGACATTTCGCCTTCAACTAGGGCTAATTAGAAGCAGACTTTTATTACCTGGTTGTTTGGTTGAAAATTCTTATTTTTTTCTTAAATGCAACTATTCGGTTAAAAACTCATCTTCCTTGGTTGGAAATGATCTTTTTTTGTTGAAAATTCACCTTTTATCGTTAAAAATATTTTTTGTTTTTGAAAATTCATTTGTCAGGTTGAAAATTCATCTTTTCGGGTTTAAAAGTCAACTGTTTTGTAAAATAAAAATCATTTATGAGATAATATCTACTAGCCTAAAATCATAATTTTATATAATTTATTTAAATTTAATGACAATTTACGATGTAGTATAATTTGTTTATTGCTGTGTAGCTTTCAGAAGATAATTAAGGGTGTAAGTTTTAACTTTCAGAACCCTTTCCATCAATGAATACATCGTCAACAATAATTAAAATATAATTTAATTAAGTAAAAACGTGATTATCCTCCATTTTTCAACTTTAATAACAATTTACGATGTATCTGAATTTTTTTATAGCTGCATAGTTTTCGAAGGAAAAATTCAATATTATTCGTTATTTTGAGTTTTGTCGTGAAAGCGCTAACATGAGATATATTTCTTTTCATCTGTTACTTTTTGTGGGAGATCTGGGTACCAAACTGCAACTTTTAGCCCCCCTATGAATTTGAAAAACATTTTTTTTTTCGCTCTGTCCTAGTGCATACCCCTTTTTCTGAAAAAAATAATCCATGATCGTACCACAGAGTTAAGGTTGCATTTCTATAAAAAAATTAACAATTTTTAAGATATGTACACACAAGTCTGTGATGGACTAAAATATATTGATTTTTACCAGATTCTTGGCGAAAGTTATTCACTAAAATTATTCTGCAAGTTTGAATGATATTAACCGAAAATTGGAGAAATCCGCTGACCCCAAAATTTAAAAAAAAGTGCGTAATAAAAAGTCGACTGTAGATTACAATTTTATTGTATTGTTATCACAAACAATTATTACTGTATGTGGATTTGTTATTATTGCTAAAAAATGAGTGAAATCCCAACAAAAACACTATCTGTGAAAGAGAACCGATAAGTACTTACATGAATTTGAATATTTTATTCATTTATGTTGAAGGTAATTGAAGTTGTATAATCACGGAATGCAGCCAAGTACTAATAGTAGAATATTTAAGGATAAAAGTATATTTTAATAAAAAGATTGTCATTAAAAGGATCAAATTAATTATAATTGCAGTAATTATTAAATCAGCTTAATAAATGATAGTTTTTATTTGATAAAAAAAAAAACTAAATTGATCCATCAGAGAAATAAAAGAGAAAAGAATATTTGCTGGGCCTTTAATATAATAATTTATTATACTTATCATTTTTACTTTTATTCCTCTAAAACATTAATTAAATTTTTTTATGAAATGAAAGCTGTAACTTAATAAGCTGATTTAATAATTACTGCAATAATAATTAATTTGGCCGTTTTGAAGACATTCCTTTCATTAAAATATACTTTTATTCTTAACTTTTCTACTATTCGTACTTGGCTTTATTTTGTGACTTTACAACTTCAATTACCTTTAACATAAATAAATAAAATATTAAAATTCATGTAGGTACTTGACGAACTTACGTTCGCTGATAAGGTACAGAAACATCTAATTTCTACTAATTTTACACTTTTAAGACCATATAATCAAAAGCAACGAATAGTTTCAATACGGCCGTCGATCACAGTAAAAAGGAATACATAACATTTTTACACCTTAAACTTGATTTGGATTACATTCAATCAAATTTGTTTGGATTCAAACAAAATTGGTCTATATTTTATTGTTCGCTGATAAAGTACAAAAACATCTAATTTCTACTAATTTTACACTTCTAAAACCATATAATCGAAAGCAAAAAGTCTTAATACGGTCATCGAACACAGTAAAAAGGAATACATAAAATTGTTACACCTTAAAATTGGTTTGGATTAAATTCAGTCGAATTTGTTTGGATTTAAACAAAATTGGTCTAAATTTTATTAACCGCCGATAAGGTACTAACATATACTTTCTACTAATTTTGCACTAGTAAAACCATATTAGCCTATCATTCTTCTCAATTGTGTAATTGCACCATCAAGACAAGAAACAAAATTTAAAGAAGTGCAAACATTTTCACTCGAGTCTCGAGGTACCTTCACTCGAGACAGTTATAATGCATCAGTTAGCTGTTTTGCAGAGATTTATCTTTTCATAAAAGCTAAAATTGTAGTTTAATGCTTCTCATGTATAACCGTTAATCCCATATTATAATAAAAGTCCTTCTCCCTTATTAAAACGTTCCATTAACAGAAAGTTTGTCTGCATTTTTTAAACTTTTTACTTCAGAGTTTATGATTTATGAATTTGATGAAAGCGCTATTTTTTAAATTTAAAGTATCTATAGCTTCTTTAAAATTGGTTGTAAACGCCGATTTAGAATACTTCATTTGAATGAGTGGCCATTATGATAACGTCCATTGTATGAAGCGCACAAAAAAGTGGAGCATGTGCAAATAATTTATTATATTTTCTAATTTGGTGACTTCAACCATGATACTTCATGTTAAAATGAATAACCTTTATCCAACATGCACTTCAAATGTTTGACACTTGAAATGTCAATGAATGTTGACATTCAGGATCGGTATCAAAAAAATGGAATGTGACTCGCGACTTTTTCAAAAATACTGAATAACCAATCACTGTCAAGAACTGCCCGTATAACTGACGTTATATCAATCATGAAAGCTCCCATTCCCGAAAGTTATTTTTCCACTTTCAAAAATTGAATTTAAAAATATTGAAACACACTATCCCTGACGGAAAAGTTATGCATAGTATTCATGACACATGCAGATTCTCTATTCGCTAAAAGATAATTGCACTGAAAATCATAAAATTTAAATTATTCTACACAGTAAACCCCGGGATCCCCCGGGATATCAAACCGTTGCATATCATTCTATCAACTTCAGGTCAAAATGATCCACTTTTATGGATCCAATATTAATTTTTACACAACTTCATGCATATCTTTCGAGTGGTAATTGTTATATGTACTTTTTTTTGAAAGTCGTAGGTTAGTCATGACCCACGATTTAGTTCAATTTGCAACCAAGTAGTTAAATTTCTAACTATAAAGATTAATTTTCTATCGAAAAAGTCAAATTTTCCACAAACTACATACACTTTCAACTAAATAATTTAATTTTCATCCAAAAAAGAGGAATTTTCCGCTAAAAATAGAATAGTTAAATTTTCAGTTAAAAGAATTTATGCCCAACCGAAAAGAAATGAGTTTTCAACAAAATAGCTAAATGTTGAATTAGAGAGATGAATTTTCAACCAAAATGATGAATGCTCAAAAAAATGAATCTTTAACAAAGCAGTGCAAGAGTCAACCAAGTACTCGAATTTTTTACCCAAAAAATATGAATTCTCAACAAAAAATGTAATAGTTGACATTTCAACAGAAAAATATGAATTTTTAATAAAATAATTGAATCCTCGACTAAAACAGATTAATTTTCAACCAAACAGTTCATTTTTGATAAAAAAAATATGAGAATTCTACCAAGAGAGATAAATTTTCAAACTAAAAAGAAGAATTTTTAACAAAGAGTTAAATTTTCAACCAAGAAAAATTTTTCAATCAATACAATGGAAAAATTTTCACCAAATTGTCGAATTTTCAACCAAGAAGACTGAGTTCTACCAAAAAAGATGAATTATTGACCAAATAGTTGTATTTTCAATAAAAAAAAACATTTTCAACCAATAATGAAAAAGTTAAATTTTCAGTAAAAAAATTGATTTTCAACCAGCAATAAACGAATTTTCAACAAAATAGCTACATTTTCCACCAAAGAAAGGAATCTTTAACCAAAAAAGATTTTTATTCCCAATCAAAAACAGTTGGATTCTACCAAAGAGGACAAATTTTCAAAAAAATAGTTAAATTTTCAACCAAAACGGATAGATTTTCACCCAAAAAGTTTAATTTTCAAACAAGAAGAATAATCTTTTACCAAAAAAAGACAAATTTTCAACCAAAAAATATATATTTTCAACAAAAATAGTTAGTAAAAATATGCTTAAATTTTTCTAAATTTATTGAATTATTTTTTATTTGTTAAATTTATTAAAATATGGTAAAAATAGTGGTTAGTAAAGAAATAGTTAAATTTTCAGTTAAAATAATTAATTTTCAACCAAAAAAGACGAATTTTCAACAAAATAGTTGAGGAAATAATAATGAAAAAAGAAAAAAAAAGAAAATATATAGTAAGAGAAATAACAATGAAAACAATAGATAATATAAATAAAAATAATAAAAAAAGAAAATAAAAGAATTGAAGAATTAACTTTCAAGCAAAAATAGTTGAATTCTCTCACCATGTTCTATTAATTCAGCTCGAATTTAAGTAGAAAAACCAGAAAAGAATGAATTTTGAACAAAATGCATGAATTTTCAACTAAAAATGAAAAATTTTCAACCGAAAATGTAGTAGTTAAATTTTCAGTTAAAAAATTAATTTTCAACCAAAAGAAATGCGAATTTTCAACAAAGTAGTTCAATTTCCAACTAAAGAACTTAATTTTTAACTAAAAATGATGAATCTTCAACTAAAAGAGATGAATAATGTAATGCAACGAAAAATGTAACAGTGGATATTTTAACCAAAAAAGATTTCAATTTTAAATGAAGAACAGTTTAATTCAACCAAAAAAGTCGAACTTTCAGCAAAATAGTTGAAGAGTAGTTGAAGTTTAATCTCAACCAGAACAGATTAATTCTAAACCAAAAAGGATGACTTTTTAACAAAATAATTACATTTTTAACCAAAAAGATGAACTCTTAACCAAAAACATAATAGTAGATCTTTCACCAACAATAATTAAAGAATTAACTTCCAACCAAAAATATTTAGATTTTCCTATAGGGTTAATAACAATAAAAATAGTGGATCCTTATTGAAGTATCCAGAAAAGTTAAAAAATTTGTTGTTAAACTTTGATTGCCCCAAAAAAAAGTAAGTTTAAATGCTGAATAATAGCCAAATAATGTATTTGTTAATTAAGTTTGTTAAAAAAAACTATCAAATGTAAGCAATTCATAGCAAGAAGTCATTGATGAACAACTGGCTATTAAGCCCGTGAAAAAAGTGGAATTTTATCTATAAATACATAACATGATAAAAATTTGTTTAAGCAATTGTTGTCCACAAAGAAAATGATTTATTTTCATCGAAATGTCTTTGAAAATTTGAAAGTTATTTATTTACAGTTGATTGCGTCAATAGAACCAAGTTTGTACGTCTAAAAAAGCTAAATAGTGCATCAGTTAATTAATATTGTTTAAACAATCATCCATTTTTATTGGATAACCAAATGTGATACTTAGGTTTCATTTTCAGGTAATATATGATCGATTTCGTAGAAATTTTTTTATTTATTTCATCATATATACCAGATGTGGATAATTGTTTATAAAACTTGCTTATAAAATAAGAAAGTGCTTATGAACTTTCTTTAATTTAACTAAAAAACTCTTTTTGTCCATGAATTGTTCAAATTTAGTGCGAATCAAATGACGAATCGCTGCGAATCCCCCCGAAATCATTTTCAGTCACTTAATTGTTTAAGAAAAATTCAGTAAATTTTTAAACATTTGCGTTGCTATGGCACATCTTTTTTGAATAGTTGCATCATGTTTTTGGGGTATTAATGAACAAAACCAAGTATTTGTAAAAAACCGATACACTTTAAAAGTTAAAAAAGTTTTTTTTTTTCATTTTTGTTATTGAATAAAAAAAATTTGAGAAAATTTCAGAAATCCGCCATGACAGTTCGATGCGGAATTTTAAAAGGTTTCATTTTTTTGAAAAAGCGTTCAATTCGGATAATAATTGTCTCCTTAAAATCAGTTTGTCCACAGACGTTTTTTTTGCCCCACTGTGGAACGCTCAGGATTCAATGTGCATGTAGACGGTCATGACTTGGTCGTGGCATGAAGACGAAAACGGAAATTTGAAAGAAATGAACAGGATGATGATCGAAGTAATAGAGATGAAGGAAAAAAGGCAGGAGTAAGCGGGAGAGGAAATCAAACAAAAAATTAGGAAGGAAATAGCAGAGCTTAGAAAATAAACACAGAAATGAGAGGAAGCAAAAATTTGGATAAAAGGATGCAGACTTTAGAACAAAGGGAGTTTCGTGGTGGTGGGAATGAGAATGAGGATAAGGAAAGGTTGAGAAAAATAGAGAGAAGAGAAGGAAAGAAATAGAGAGAGGAAAGGAGAAAGAATATAGTGATAAAGGGTCTAATATTAGAGGGAAAGAAATTGAAAGAGGAAGTGAAAGAAGTAATAAAAAGTATATATGCGACGGGAGAGATAGAATAAGTTAGAAGTACAGGAGAGGAAGGGGAGAGAGGAGAGCAAATGTCTGAGGGAAA